>LD346679.1:269303-286854 GCA_001465055.1 Ptychodera flava
ATTTTGAAAGGGAATGATCTAAAGTTTCTTAACTGAAAATTTCAGTGAAAGTTTAAGCCTCTCAATTTCGAGATGGAACTAGCTAAAAATGTAATAGAGGATAAAGAATTGAAAAAATTGAATTCGGTAAGAGCGTATGTAAAACAATATGCATGTCCCAACAGAAAGGTTAGCAACTGGCTGTTGATCTTACTAAATGTCGTTACTTGCAAATGGAACACTATGTCAAAACTTTATCGTTGCTGTTGTTTTAACTGTATTGATGTCGTTGTAAAAACATATGTATAACACATAATTATTTCCAAAGCTCCAACTACCAGGGGCGGGGGGAGGGGGTATCGAGTACGGTTCCGAACGCTAAACTCTTTCCTATGGTTATTCAAGGGATATAAGAAATACCACTTCCCATCCATACATCAAACTTTCAAGGCCAAAAATAACGCCCTGTTGACTACCAATCTACCTTGGGCTTTTCATTATTTACTATCGTACACAATAGGTTACAAAATCGCGATTGTCACATCGTGTCACGAAATGTTTAACCTACTTCGAACCTAGGAACGCTCCTGCGCCAGGAAACTTCAGAAACATATCAAGAGAATGATATAATGCATATTGATGAAGATGAAGTCTGAAACGTAAACACGATTGGAACTAATTTTGGATAATTGGATGGTGGAGAAATGTCGATTTAATCTACAAATGTTATATCATCTGCTTTTCTTTCTATATTACACACTTGTTTTTATGAGTAATTTGCGATATTGCAATATTCAGCTACATGGCACCTAACACTTTTGAGAAATGTGCAAAATATGAAAATCCAATTATGCCAAATTAGTTCAAGTCGTGTTCGTCATTTTTGAAGGTTGCTTGAGCTTTGATTGCCGCTGAGCTAAATTTCAAACTTAATCTACCATTCTGCTGCGTTCTGAAATCAGCCGTGTCACGTCAGGAAACAGTATTCCCATAAGTCATGAACGCACAAGTTATCTCCCAAGGTTTACTACCATGGAAAATATATTACTTTGTTACGCTTTACCTGTACCGTCATCAGTTTTATAAACTGTAAAACCTTCAATAAAATATCATCGACATACACATGTACAGATTGAACACTTTGACAATAAATAAGCAGAGAACAATTTATTGAAATGTGTCCCGGAGAGGAAAGGGCAGGACATAATTGAAAGTGAAATATATTTCACCAGTGGTGTAATTTGTCAACATTGATTTCATCGCCGGAACATGTTAGGTACATAAATACGACTTGAAAGAGACCAAGAGTTCAGCAGTGAGAGGCTTGGCATGTTTTTCTTGGCTATTAAGGAAACTTTGACGAGACATTTCTGTGCATGTGTCAACAACCTAGATATAATGCTCAGATTTAAAAAATGAGATAGAACAAATATTACATCAGTATATTCGTATGTGGTCCTGGCATGGACCCTGATATTGTCATCGCAAATGACTGGCAAGTTTTCTAATTTTTAATCATTCCAATTTGATAACATCGTCCCTTTGTTATCTCTAGGGGAAAATAAAAGTTTTCAGAAAACTAAGCCGGTGAAACTTTATTCACTCTTTGAGCTTCAAACTGAGCTTGCACAAGCGGTAGGCCAAAAGGATATTATTAAAGTTTGATTATCTGCCCCGAGGCTTGTTCAGCCTTACAACTTTGGTTTCAACTCCTTTACTCCTTGAATTACGTAATCCCAATAGTTCTTCATCACATTTGCTAATTACGAAAACGTGCCTGGTTGCATTGTCACCATTGCTTTTGCTTTTGGTCAGACGGATCGTTTATATCACCATTCATATGTGGTATTCTACAAAACTTATAATTCTCTTGTCAACTATTTATGGGCTTGTGGGTATAATTCCGCCCTTTGGTTTATACTTTCACGTCACAGTACATGAATCATTTATCCTCTTATAATATTTCTTAAGATGTGTACAAAACACAAACTGGAAACTCAGAGCGACGGAAGTGGAAACACAGACTTGAGCCTATATCGATTATTTGTTTTATCCTTGGCACAGAGACTGTGTTGCTATATCACAGTTACCGATGTCGTCGTGTGTTACATGTAAATGAGAATCATACTCCAAGATTCTCTCTTTACTTCTCTTAAATTACTAGCCTAGGTAGAGTAAGATATCATTCGAATTTCAACTGGTCAAAAAGGACTCGATATTTATGTTTTCCTCGGGAATGTCACGATGATTAACATAGGTCACAATTCAATTTCTGTAGTTGTGAATGAATCATACGAAATGGTCACGTTGGGATATCAAATGTATTTTATTTCATTACAGGAGGCATTTAGGGATCCAATGGTATTGTGCAAGGCAAACTTAGTTGAAACCTGACGTGTTGATAGCTTAAATTTACTATCTTTGATTCCAAAGAGTAGTCAACAAGGCAATGGGGTCATAGTTTATCTCTCATGCCTTAAAGGGCTTCTCGTTTGTTACGAAACCCCTTATTCTCTTAAGCCTTCATCTCTCCGAAAATACGTCATACCAAGATTATTAATTCATTCAATCTCTATTTATTTGTTTATTTAGTCATGTATTCATTTTATTTTATTCTATTTTATTTAAATATTAGGTTTTTCATCAGTGCAGCTCTTAAGTACACTGGTGGGTTGCTAGGTATTCTTTGTAAATTTGTTAGCAGTCTGCAGAGATGCACTGAACGGACCAGTGAAGAGAACATGTGGAAATGTAGGAACCGGCTATGATGTCTGACAAGTGTATAGATTTATGACATAGCTGCTGCTTGTAATGCTCAGTTGAAAAGTGCTTCTATAATTTCTGGAAACATCTTTTGCTGATCAGGAGAAAGCCTTGAATGTCCTTCTAATATATAGTTGGAGTTTTGACCTGCGACAAGGCAATCATTCGTGAGTCGGATTGCCAATTTCCAAATATGGATCTCGTGAAATTAACAAAACTTTGGTCGAGGTGTACTGTTCACCAATTTTACCAAATACATTTCGACGATTTACTGCAGTATATTTTACCATTGACACTGTTAAACATCTGCTTGGTTGTAATCCACCATCAAGGCAAGCCAAAGTAGCGAGACTGCCTTTGAAAATGGAAAAAAAGTGATATTTTAGTCGTCGCTGTGGATGATAATATGATTCTTCTCTTACAATTCATCATATTTCTGCAGTAACTGAAAACATGAACAGGGACTTTCCACTGATTTGTCTCGGAGATTGTTTTGGTGCTTCAGGCTATGGTCTCAAGTGGCTGCAGTCATATATTCCCCGCAATACATTTCACCTATTGATAACGCTTTACAGAAGATTCTATTATTAGTCTTGCACCTTCAATGGTACACAGCGCTTTCCTAAGGGGAGTGATATTTTAGTGATTCTGGATGAGAGAATCATGATTGTTTTCGCTTCAGTCGATCTTTGTGAAGTCTTTGGAACACTAACTGAAACATTCCACTGATTTGTCTCGGAGATTGGTTTGTTCCTTAGGCTGTGTTCTCAAGTGGTTTCAATCGCAGATAGTTGTCGTTCTGTAGATCGATGCAGCCTTACCACTTATAGTCCGTGGGCTGGAGGGGCCCACCGTGCACCCCCCCCACATCCCTACTACATGGGTATTTGTTTGTTTTTTAGGACCTGCTGAACAAGAAAAAAGATGTTAACATTGGATATTTTGGGATGCACTACCTATCTGGGCTGGTTTTTGATTTGCATGTACCGCAAAAAATGGCGAAAAATGGGTAGGGGTAGGGGGTACTATATCCTCCCCTACATTAAGTAAACTAGCATGAAACAGCACAAACCATACATTTTTGGAAAGCTCAGATTTTGCTCTTTATGAGAAACACCAATCTTAGCAAAATTAATTTGTGTACATAGAATAGGACGACTTTAGAATGAATTTTTTTGACAATTTTGAAATTTTTTACCCAAAATACCATGTAACAATTGTGATTTACTTTTTATTAAGCAAAATTTTGACTGCTTTTTGTGTTTGAATTATTTATTCTAACATATTAAACAAGAAAAACAGTGTTAACATTAGATATTTAACTATACACTACTTCTCAGGAGTCATTTTTGAATTGCGTGTATCTGTATGGGGTGTGCAAAAGCTAGGGGTAGGGGTACAACATTCTTTCCTTGATGAAGTAAACTGGCTTGAAATGCCATATACCTTAAGTTTCAGAAAGCTGAGATACTGGTCTTTCTAAAATGCATAAAGTTTTAGTAATTTGTGTAATATACAATATTTTCTATAGTTTCCATGAAATAGGACCAAACTTTACCCTATACCCCAAAGTTTTATGTCGCAAATTACTGTCAAAACTAGCATTTCATTTCGATAAATTCTATAAGAAAAAGACAAACTTTGTATGAAACCTATTTTATTTGTTACAGAGGATATTGTATATTACAATATGTCATTTTAAAGCCAAATAAATTGTCTTTCCAATGACAGCCCATAAGCTAGCCTATGGTAAAAAGTAAGCTCAGCAGAAAACTAACAAGACGACACATTTAACAAAAACATATACCAGTCGGTAATACTCTGACTTCACGGTACCCTTCAAAACATGCAAGTAACAGTCATTCAATACCAATATTTTTGTCTGTTAAAAGTCTAACTCATATTTTTGACATGTTCCTGTACCAAGTAAAATATATTTTATACAAAGAATTGCCTTTTGTAATGTGTCCAGGACAATAATTGGTAGAATTTGAGATTAGTTTTGATGGTAATTTGCGACATAAAACGTTAGAGTATGGGGTAAGTTTTGATCTTATTTCATGAAAACTATAGAAGATATTGCATATTGCAACATATCATTTTAAAGAAGAATAAATTAACTTTCTAATGGTACCCTATTTGCCTCGTTATGTTCAAAATAAGCTCAGCAGAAGACTTACAAGAAGACAGGTTTAATAAAAACGAATGAGAGTCAGTAATACTGTGATTTTTCGGTACCCTTCAAAATATGACTGTTACAGCTACAGGATCCCAATATTTTTTCTGTTAAAAGTTTATTCCAAGTTTCTAACATGTACTTGTAGCAAATAACACAAAGGTAATACACAGTATTGCCTTTTGTATTATGTGCAGGTAAAAATTGGTGGAATTTAGATTAGTTTTGACAGTAATTTGTAACATAAACCTTTGGGGTATGGGGTAAATTATGGCCCTATTTCATGAAAACTATAGAAGATATTGCATATTGCTATATACCATTTTCAAGAAGAATAAATCACCTTTCTAATGATACCCCATAACCTAGGTAATGTTAAACAGTAAGCTCAGCAGATCACGTACAAGAAGACAGGTTTGACAAAAATCCATGTGGGTCACAAAATCGTGATTTTGTGGTACCCTTCAAAACATGACGATAACAGCTATTGAGTCCCTATATTTTGTCTGTTAAAATCCCATTTCTTATTCTAGGGATCCCAAGGCTTCTGAAAATTACAAGTTTGTTATCCTGTGGGGTTGGGGGGGAAGGTGCATGTAGACGCCCCCTCAAGCCTCGGCCTAATAGATTGTTAGTAATGCTTGCTGTATAAGTAAGACAAGGAGGCATAGACAATTTTCCAAATGGGCCTTATCAAAATTATTTTATCGAAAAATATTTAAAAATTAAATTATAAAAATAAACAGTCATCAATAATTTATTTACTTGTAGGAGAAAATTGCAATACGACTATGTGTGCACGTTTAAAGTATTCTTTTTAGGGCTTTTTGGGTTATAGTAAAATTTATATTTTAAGGCTGTGCATTAGTTCATTGCATAACAATAAAATGCCCATTCACGATATACCAGTGTAGCAAAATTTGCTATTTTAGTGACTAGAGACAATAATGCGTGGTAAATACCCAATTTTGACATTTATTTTCTTCTTCAGCACGCACGTTGCAATTAGTAAAGAACATCCATAAATCTGTTTGATTTGCTTCATAAGGAGGAAACAATAGTTATCGTATTCTCTTCCGGTTAAAAATACTGAATTACCAGAAAAAAATCGATTTAAAGTTATCCAATTCTATGAAGTCATATTTTTTTACTAAAACTTTATGCATTTTAGAAAGACCAGTATCTCAGCTTTCTAAAACTATAAGGTATATGGCATTTCAAGCCAGTTTACTTCATCAAGGAAAGAATGTTGTACCCCTACCCCTAGCTTTTGCACACCCCATACAGATACACGCAATTCAAAAATGACTCCTGAGAAGTAGTGTATAGTTAAATATCTAATGTTAACACTGTTTTTCTTGTTAAATATGTTAGAATAAATAATTCAAACACAAAAAGCAGTCAAAATGTTGCTTATAAAAAAGTAAATCACAATTGTTACATGGTATTCTGGGTAAAAAATTTCAAAATTGTCAAAAAAATTCATTTTAAAGTCGTCCTATTCTATGTACACAAATTAATTTTGCTATAATTGGTGTTTCTCATAAAGAACAAAATCTGAGCTTTCCAAAAATGTATGGTTTGTGCTATTTCATGCTAGTTTACTTAATGTAGGGGAGGATATAATACCCCTACCCCTACCCATTTTTCGCCATTTTTTGCGGTACATGCAAATCAAAAACCAGCCCAGATAGGTAGTGCATCCCAAAATATCCAATGTTAATATCTTTTTTCTTGTTCAGCAGGTCCTAAAGAACAAACAAATACCCACGTAGTAGGGATGTGGGGGGGGGGGTGCACGGTGGGCCCCTCCAGCCCACTGACTATTAATAGTTGGTTTGATACGTTGAAATACACAGACATCTTCACTCTGAGAATACTTTGTTATTATATCTATTTACATGCTGACGAATTTTTACCAAAGGCGGTATTGAAACCATTTTTTTCTGGTACTAACCTCTAGGATTTTTGGGAATTTTAGTTTCAATGTGTTGTAGTTGCCGTAAAACCGACACTGTAAGTCATCTTATTACCAGAGGTGATCCGGTATGCACAGGAACACTTCTGGATCATGGTTAAATCGCAAGCAGCAGAGATATTCTTTGATCTAACCTCTTGACGACATCCATTATTTATAGATCTAGCATTCAATTCATTCTGTACGTTTTGCTCTCAGATGTCTTACATCACTAGAGTCCGACTACCATAGAAATCATCAAAGCACTCTTACCTTATGCTAAATGATGTTTAACGTATAGGAAACTTATTTCAATGACAGTTTTTCAAGTTTTCAGTGGCTATGAAAGCAAAGAGAAGTCGTCACGAGGAAAGTACAAGTGAAAATAAACTTTACTTGACTGTCTTTTTAAATAAAGTATCGTAACTCCAACCAAAACATTATACGGCACACGAATTACCTTCTCAAGGCTTTAAAGTAACAATTTAAAAACAGGATTTGGTAATTTCCCAGTTCAATAAATCGATATTGTATGGCAGTTTGTCATTATGTGGTAAAAAGTGATCAGAATGAAATTTTGGATGTCAATTGTTGCCGATCCGCCTGGTCCGGAAGAATTCCCCTCCACATGATAGCTTCATTTGGTTTTACCACTTTCTATTTAATGAATGGTCAATAAATTGTTCTCCATTCCCATGAATTTAATACAGGTAAGACTTTTTCTATAGTTTTGTCTCGATTCAGTTAACTTGCTTTAGTTTTAAATTGCACAAAGAAGATTTCCAGTGTGTTGACATGCTAAAAATATAATGTATGGTCTGTTATCTAATATTCCTAATTTTAAACCTTCACTTTTATTTCGATAGCGTGAAATCCAAGAGAATTATTCGTATTCATCATTTAACTTTAAAGCTCTCGTTAGGAATTTTGATTGTATCATATAGACTTGCTTTTCTTCGGCAATTTGTGTTGTTCTTGTGACCTTTAGTTTCCAACAACTATAAGTTTTTATTCCATTAATATTTTGTCTTATTTTTGTGGCCTAATGTCCACAGCTAAAAGCAATAAAATAAATTAAAATCCCTATAGCTATATTGGCGTGTTTTTCGATCAGGGGGTTTAAAAAATAATCGCAATTGTACCAATCCATAATCCAATAAAGGCAACATTTTCAAATGTTTAGCGAAGCGTGCCGTTACCATTGGCGACGCACTCACAACTTAGATTTCAAGAGCTATAAAGGTTTCGAGGTAAAACTCAAATATGGTCGCCTCAAACAAACTAAGCGCCTGAACTTAATTACCGAAATCCAACACCAAGGATTGAAAGTGAAATTTCCAAAGACAATATGGTTCAATAACAGAATCCAATTGTATTGGATTGTATATTTTTTTCTAATGCACTTTTTTAAACATGCTTATTGATAGCAAACGTACGTTTTTCAAACATTGGCGAGCAACGCACAACTTAGGTTTCAATCTTAGGGCTAAATAGTTTTCGAGTTGTTACTCAAATATGGTCACCGCAAATACATGCATAAGCGCCTGAATTTAATTGACCAAATTAATCACCAATGGTTGAAAAGTGACATTTTCAAAGACAATATGGCTTAATAATGGGAATCCAATACGTCTCTTCGGAGAACGGATGGTATTTTGCGAAAGTAAAATCCAAAAAAATTTCATCCGATGGGGTTCAGCTGACTTGGCTTCAAGGGCATCGCGACGAAGCCGTCTTTCTAAATGTATTTACTTGGCATTTATCCTTTAGATATAATTATTGTAAATATATCCGGATAATCGTATCAAAGATCTCCTAAATCAATAATTTGTTTTGAGACATTCAAAAAGGACAAAAGCTTCACCAAATGTTATTATAGCATTGGAATATATTGAGATATTGGGGTACAAAGTTGCTCATACTCGATTCAAAGTTCTTAATGTGATGATTGTGTTTGTCACCTTGGTAATATACACAACCAGATGCACAAATTTACCATATATCGACAGGGTTTTGTAAATTTAAGGGAACGTATTGTACAAAAATACTTGAAAAGCGATACAATTGTCCACTTCATCCACTTGTAACATTTTGTACATTGTTACAACAACATATTACGTGCCGGTGTTGTTTGAATTCCAGTTCTGTACATTAACATTTAAGGTCACAATATTTTGGACATTAATATCCAAGTCTTCAAAAGACTGTTGCTGTTTCTTCTCCTATCACATAAAAACTAATTAATTTTTCATAACAAAATGAACAATACGAAAAGTGATGTCTTGAAAAGATTGACACGGAGCGAAATGTAGAGAAATGAAGTGAATTGTTCACCTGAGATTCGTGTTTGAAATAAACATAAAAGAGAACGACATTAAAGATTGGCTTTGAAGTTAAATGAGTATAATGAAACAAATAAATCAAAAAACAACAAAATGTAAAAATGGTTGATAAGCCGATCAAAACTTGGAAAGGAAAGCATTAATGCCAGCAAACCACCTGTGCAAGGCAGAACATATGTAAATGGCGAGATTGGCAACATTATAGCGTTTGTTTTAAATTAAGGCCAATGGTGTAATGAAAAATTATGAAATGGTTTGATGTAAAACATTCTCCGTTCATCTTTTTGCGTGCTTGCCTGATGGCAGTTCACAAGGGCAACTAGCGAGGTAAACGCAGAGGCAAGGACACTGGAGTTTTGCTCTTTCCTGCCCTGCTTAGAAGTGTTGTAAACGGTACCCTAGAGCGAGTTCTTAAAGGCCTGAGGCAGGCGTCAGATTGCTGTGCCAGGAAATTTACTTACCACATTACATTGTCAATGGAAAACAAAATGCCATTACACTTCCATAAACCTACAATACGGACTAGAACAAACTTGATCCCTGGAATCGAGTCCCCTACCTTTAATAGCCAACTTATAAAATCAGACTATATAGTTTTATGATAAAACCTTTCAAGATTAGCTTTTTATTCAGTATTTGCCTAAAATTATGGTTATTTTTAGTATTTATTCTTAGTTAGCCGGTGGGCCTTCGAATACAGCGTTTCCTATTGCTCTCTGCGTTTTATCTCACGGCAATCTTTTCAAGAATTTATTCAATTATTGTCATGTTTTGCTTTTTAGGGGCCCAAGCCCTATGGAGGCTGGGCCCCTATTGTATTTACTGGGGTTCAACTTTCTTCTTCTTCCTCTTCTTTTTCCTCTTCTTTTTCTTCTTCCGTCAGTTTTTTTGGCCGAGGTAGATCTCCGAAATTATTGCGCGCAACGTTTTCAAAGTCACAGGACTTATTGGGACTACTGAGTTCTAGTATGTATTTGTTCTTTCAGTGAATTGTAGCAGAAAGATTGACCTCTTGTTTCTCGAGGCTACCATTTATGGGAATAAATTGGTACTTTGATGCTCATCCTCTTTTGCCCCGGAACGTTTTTAGACAGAATTACATTGTCTGCTCCTCGCCGTAAGCCGAGGTCAGAAGATTAGTGAAAGTTAGCCTGGAGCGATCTCAGATTACGACATACGAAGAGAGAAAAGTGTCGTACATTGAGGAACATACTTTAAAGACGCGCATTGGTTATGAATAACGGATTACATGAAAGGACGCTCATTATGCAAAGAGACGCCGTGCGAGTAGCTTGATCTGAGAGCTCCACAGATTGCGGTTTTTTGCGTGTTTTTTATGAAAATTTATGAAATGAGAATGCTCTACAGCAGGGTAAATACCTGATCAATACATAACATCTCCATATTTTTTAAACCGATAAGTTGTCGGGACAATTTTAGTGAGTAATTGTGCGTGGCCAGTGAGAACGTCGACCCAGGGGACGCCGATTGGGATTTGAATACCACTGTCAATCAAACCTTGTGCAAAGTAAGACACGAGTCAGCTGGATGTGTACCTAATGTCGATTAGCATTCGCCTTATCTGCTAATGGTGACTAAAATAAATAAAATATGTGTCAAGATTTCCAGTGTCGAAAGACGTGCGCAATAGATTCTTCACAGTTCTCCAACTTTTGTACATACCCACCGCATTTCTGGGGATAAAACGTGATCAGACGATATTCAAATCGATTACATCTTAGTAACCGTGGACACGGCCCCTCCACAAACGTGCCGTGAAGAAGAAAATGTATTATCCGGTTCTCTCTTACTGGAAAGTTTGATGGCCCTGAAAGGGGCCGTTTGGTTTGCTTTTGTGGCTTCTACCGTACAACCAACGATGGCAAATGTGTATGGTACGCCAGGCAAATGTAGATATAACGATCGGACAACAAGAGTCACGCAAAATGGCATATCAATTTTCTTCTTTTGACGATTACGTCATCGGCCTGCATCAGATGCTGTTTTCGGGCCAAAAATCGCTCATCACGCCGAGCGTGTGTCCGGTCAAGGATATCCCAGTACTTCCGACAGAGTCGGAGTCAGATAGACGCAATGTCATTGCCAAACTAATGATGCTAAATTCTAAATGACAAATCAAGAAATGTTCAATACCCCGGCACAGAGGTGTGGAGCGGTACGGTATCCGAGTATAGTTTCCAATGGAGTGTCGTTTGTACCTCCATGAGTCTACTAATAAACCAAATGTTTATTTGACCATGGAGGTAGAAGAGAGACTACCTCCATGATTTGACCATGGAGCTAAAAAAGGATGATTTGACTTCCTCTGTTTCGTTCCGCCGTCACTTCGAGGGTACGTAT
Source organism: Ptychodera flava (assembly GCA_001465055.1). Taxonomy (NCBI): domain Eukaryota; kingdom Metazoa; phylum Hemichordata; class Enteropneusta; family Ptychoderidae; genus Ptychodera; species Ptychodera flava. The sequence continues at coordinate 280,882 of LD346679.1, forward strand.
CCACGTGAGCAAGTGCCATCTTATCGATAACCGACGCGATGCAGTTCCGCTGCATATCGATCAAAGTTCATTACGTCTGAGAAATTTACGAGATTTCCTGTCCGAGTTTTCGAAATGCATCTGACTTTTTTACTTTTTTGGTTCCAATGCAAACGAAATCTTGCAACACAAATTGGCAAATAATGTAATACACGATGATCTGGACTTTTTTCTGACTTCCGACCGCCATCTTGGCCTCATAAAAGTTTTACGTTTGCTGGTTGAGAGCGTCGGGATCAAGGTTCAATCTTCAGAAAATACTCATTTTATGTTATTTCGACACCAATGTTTTCAAATTTAATAAAACATTAGTTCCTAAGAATTTATGAGATTCGAACCATGCAGATCGTATTTTTTGCATACCAGTATATTGACTTGTAATTTTGTGGATCGAGGCATAGACAGTTGAGGGGAGAAGATGGTCGAGGATACTGTCCGCATCCGGCGCCAAGCGACACACTGCTGGAATCGGTGAAATCTCTAACTCGAACGCACCAAGTATGGTGAAAACACATCATGCCAAAATGTACGTACTCCGACGTGCTCATCGACGGTCGACGTGAATTTATGTTTGTAAATCTACTAATATAGATGGCGTTTGACGCAAAACAATAAAAACGATATTATGTTGACAGGGTGGAGTACCCCTAATGCGCGAACCTGGGATTGAGAACGGCGGCTTTAAGCATTGTAGCTCCCATTCAGTGGAATATTCTTCCTATCAACATTCGCCTTGCTAGAAGCCGTTTAAGTCTTTAATCTAAATTTAAGATAATTCCATTTAAAGATTTTTTTGCCTTGTTATATTATCAATTTTACACTTTAAATTTATGTAATAGTACCCCTTAGATTATTATATTTCAGGTTTCATTTCTAATGGTTTTGTTTTTGCCGAATAACATCAAGAACGAGATCATAACAATAATTGCCACAACTACAACACCTGCCAGTTTATGATATAGTTTTCTTGACGATGTTGTCTTTTGTGTTTCATGAAGTTTTCTATTGTATGCCAATCATCACTTTGTATTGATGTTCTTATAATTTATTTATTTATTTTTTTGTTTGTTTATTTATTTATTTATTTATTTATTTATTTATTTATTTATTTATTTTCTTACGTTTCCATTGGTTTTTGGTAATATAAACGTTTTCTTTTTCAGTTTTAACATGTAAATAGGGACCTCTGTGAAATTAAGATGATTGACTACTAATATACTACTACTACTACTACTATATTAATTAAACTATTAAACTATACTACTACTATTACTGTACTACTACTACTATTATATTAATTGAATTCCAAGCAATACACATATTTTGTGAAGATAACTAACGCAAAACCCCTAAATCACCGCCTGCGAAATTTTGTTTTGCGTTCCCTTGAAAGTGAGAGCGAAAATCTTCTTGCTATCTTAATAGCACATATTTTTATCCAAATAAACAAGTTAGCTTTGATACTATCTCATTCATGCATATGCAAAGACGGCGACGACAGGACAAGGTTTGAAATTTGTTTTGCATCTCTTGAGACCGTCGATCCTAGTTATAAGGTTGACTCTTGGTACTCTCATGATACATGAACGACATGCCAGAAAGCCTTGTATTACTCGAATCCAAAAAGACCTTTCCAAATGGTAATTTCTGAATTCCGTGGCTTCTCAGGGTTTGATATTTGTAAAGTTTCACGTTACCCTGTATTTGGGAAAGCGCTTTTTTCTCGGCCATGTATAGCCCACTGCGCAGATAAAATAAGATATAGAATTTTTTTGCATTTCTTTTACATACATTTTGCATTTTTAACAAGAAACGTATTTCTATATAAGAACCCTGCTATCGACGAATTTATTGAACATGTAACATGACCTAAAACTCTACTCAGCAAGCAGTGCTGCCTCTCTAGTCATGTTTCATACCTATTGACACAGAAACGGATAAATTGAGACATGCTAGTCTAACAAGAGTAACGAATATCGGACCTGAAGCAAACGTGTGAGTACAACTCTTAACATTACCGACATGTGGCATGGGCTATCATACATACACTGTGAAAGAAGATGGTCAGAGTCTATCAGAGGCTGTTGTATTCTCTGCCTGCGGACATCCTGATGTGTATTTTATGTCTACATATACATAAGGTATTTATAGGGGTACTTTTATCAAGTCAATATAGTTAACGTTGTATTTAAAGCTGGAAATCAACTATTAAAAAAATAACTATTGTAAAGCTTCTACAAATAGTACTCATCATATGCCGAATCCTGACAAAAGGTAGCCCGGACCAGAGATCATTGTAGCTGATGAAAAATAACATCGCTGTAGGAAAAGCACATTTTAGTCTTTACCGTCCTAAATATTAAAGAGTAGAATGTAGATGGCATTAGAGGGGGCTTTTTATAATATTTAGCAGCCTATTTGTTTACCAATAAAGTGCTACGGATCATCGACATTTTTCATTATATCTGTAGCTCCTATGTCTTATAATTCAGTAGATGTAGATGTTACAATGAGCGAACGAGGTCTTCAGATAAAGAGAAAACGATATTGGAAGTGGTAACTGTTTTTCTACAGTTATATTTCAGCGCGAAGTCGCCTACAACTTGCCGTTTCAAAGTACTTTTCTTTGCAACCGCACAAGCTTAACGTGTTTTCATGTAAAGAAGGAACGAGTAGTTGTCTTTGATAATTTCTTTCAAACAATGATGAAATTATCAAATGAAATCATTTATGCTTAATATCTGTGGATATCTAAAAATGATACGTTATCAATGTTCATACAAAGCTTTTGTCAGTCCTAAGCCTGTGAATATCGGATAGAGCGGCCATGCTGATAATACAATGTTTCTAAACTAAAGCGCTGTGTATTACTCGTGCTTGTGACATCGATTATCATGCAAGTATTTAACTTGGAAAGAATTCGTGAGTAAAGAATTTTGTTAGAAAACTTTTTATTCACGAACAGTGTTGTCACCAAGATACCAAAGTGAAAGAGGGATAATGCATTTCCATGATGTAAAGATTTACAGCCCTTAATGTTCCACCGAGCTCATGCATGCATTATCTCAATAAATCCTTGATATATTAAAGTAGCGGCTCTGTAAAATCTGTCGTAAGAACCTGCAAAGTTCTCTAGGCTTTGTTCCCCTAGTATATTTAGCGTGCGAAAATTAAGTAGGCTAAATTTTACAGTAAAACCGACTGTGTAACAGCGTTTTTTCTTATAACAACAAGATTTTACCAAATAATGCTGCTTGGCGTAACCTCCTTAAGAGCTTATATTCCAATTTGTATATCATGTTTTTGTCATAAAAGGTGCTCTTCAGTATTATTCGACACTGAAGCCTGATTGAGATGGTACGTTTTTGAGTGTAACGATTCCGTAACGAACATCCAGTTCTTCAATGTGTCGAATGATGATCTATTACATGTGTCGGCATTATTTGATGTTTGAAAGACTGGCGAGTTTTTTCGTTGAACAGGTCTATTCATGATATGATGTCATCTCAAAGGAAACCATCTACAGCATGATTGTACCATTATTTGTGCCAGGAATATATTAAAATTACACAGATAAGGAGACTCAGAAAAGTCTGGGTAATAATTTGTACATATGTCGTAATAAGTTTGAATGAAAATGGTAATATTTCGGCCATGCTTGTCATGCCGAAAAGACAAAATAAAGAAAACAGAATCATCATTATGTAATAACATTGCGTCTATTATCTCATACGTTTTTCATGTAACTGCCGCCCTAGTAGATCTCAATTATATTCATTTTCCAATCGTGTCATAAGGATATTTTGGTGACATTATTCTGAAGCGAACGTTCGCTGATTCTACAGCATTTTCACAGATCATATATAATATGTTTATATGTGAACATATTTTTTTGAAGCGATGCAACGCAGTGTTCCATCTTTAAACAGATATGAAAAGAAATGAGTCATAATGTCGGCTGATTTTATCAGTGTTTTCTCGGTCGATTTTTACTGTAAATAGCCTTAACAAATCGTTTATTCATGAAATTGATACCGCCTCTTTTAACAGTTTATACTTAAATGTCAAAAGAATATGAGCAACAATTTAGCTCGATTTCATTTAACGACCATTGTTAGAAGCGGGGATATTACGATCTTGTCTTTCATACCGTTTCCGTCGCCAGATACCGTAAGTTGTGAGTTCGAATCTTATAGTAAAACGAATAAATACGGCTAGTTTTCAATCGGGTTCGAACCCACAACATACGGCATCAGTCGCCCAGCGGAGAGGCCACAGAGAGAACCGCTCGGCAATTTAGACGTATATACACTGTTTTATTTCGAGCAATAAACAAAGTTAAACAAAGTTATTGACACACAGTCATCCAATATATTTTGCTACATGTAGATATTTTAAGTATGAATACATTTGAAATTCACCGTCAGACGTATACAGGAAACACGATTGGAAATAAGTATGGATAATTGGATAGTGAAGTAATGTCGGTTTATTTTGCAAATGTAAGCTCATCTGCTTTTCTTTTTAAGTTAATATACACTTGACTTGCTGGTAATTTGGTAATTTGTAATATTCAGGGCGGCACCTTTCGTGTTGGGATTAAATTCCATATGCTGGTTTCTTGAAGACTCAAGAGTTCTAATATCACCTGTTTCGCCACTTTGTGATTTGCATGTTGTCTCTGGGAGAGATATACTTATAGGAGGTATGGGTCGGGCAACGTTCAAAACAATAATAGTTCTTTGTCGTTTATAACATATTAGGAAAGGTTTTCCATAGCTTGCCGACCTACCTTTACACCCACTTTATTTTGATTCTCTACGTTTAGTATTGAACAGTGAGAAAGTGGAAATAATAGAAAATAATTACCATCCTTCATATAATTCAATAATGATTTATCACAAACAGTGCGAACACTACTGACACAGACAACTTGGCACCGCTATATGTCTTATGGCTGTGATGACAATATACTGAGGTGAGAGTAACCTGTGAAGCCTTAAGAAAGATACTGTCTATTTTATGGGTTTGATTAATTATCACCCTACGGTATGGCCACTGGCACAGTATTAACACCAGTGATACTCAGTTCAATGATCTCTTACCCAAGTTAAATCTATCTTCATGCGTTCATAAAATAAGCACTCCATAAATATATATATATATATATATATATATATATATATATATACATATATACACACAATTTTAAACAATCATAGTACATCCAATTATCTCCACCTCATCTTCCCAGATGACTTGGAAATTAAGAAAACAAGTGAAAGCTTGGGATCAGCATCATATCAATATACATTTTTCCGGATTAGATAAAATACATTGTATACCAAGCTGCAGGGTAAAAGCGATGGTTTAAATTTTGAAATCATAGACTTTTGCTACTAATAGAGTTGAACTCTGCCTCGAAGGTAAAAATTGATTTTCTAACATGTCAAATACAAAATATATACAAACTCTCTCACTCTCTCACTCACTCATTGACAAATTAAACTCTGATGAGAGTCCAAGGTATGGTTCCGTATTCAATAAGTAAGTCCCAGTCCTATATTATCACTTATTGTCAGTTTCAGCTTTGCTTCTTACTTCGGATGAATTATGAGATGGTGGAAACACCATGCCTGATGGGATACTTACCTATTCTGGAAACCTGGTACCACCACTTAGCAGAGGTTCAAGATGACCCTTGAGTTATCGTCATTTCTTTTTGTTCCCTAGACCTGGTAAATCATTTATTAATGATACTGAATGATACTAAATATTGGACAAGTAACAATGTCTTATTACCAGCCGAGAACAGAATGATCATACACGCATGACAGACAGACTGCATATGATCCTATCTAAAACTATTCAAAAGGTTTGCTAAATTAATTGTTAATTATACTATGAAAAGTGTTACCTTTCTTTTCGATTTGG
>LD346679.1:287338-299663 GCA_001465055.1 Ptychodera flava
AAATGCGATTTGTACGCCACGCAGATACTTTTCTTTCGTGAACCTGCCTTGCTGATCGTCACATTTTACACTTGCTCTTTACTTATTGCCAGTAATTGTTATGACAAAGACAGTGAGCCTCAATAATCGTCCAACTTGTAACTTGGTCGTTAAAGGTATACAGTCACCTGTAATCTAAATATGGCCAAATATGGTCAAAGGGGTGTTCCTTGGCATTCAAAATCAAAATGCCCATGTGAGGGCGCTGTTCTTAAAAAGTGGCCACCCGCTTTAATATCTGTGATTGGTTAGATTTTCTCTTACCATGGTAACTGTGGCAAAATTGGAACAGATGACAGTATACCTTTAAAATAGCAGCAAAATTTTATGTTTTATTCATTGCATGCTTTATGAACTCTAGTACAAAAATACCTATCAAAAGTCTTGTCCTTACGGCATTGTACAAACCTATAGTGGTTGAGAGACGTAAAAGTAAGTCTTTACTTATAAGCATATATATATATATATATATATATATATATATATATATATATATATATATATGCTTATTTTTCTTCCTATCTGTCCACAGAATTGTGTACTGTACTATTCTGTTTTAAACTTCGTATAGCATCTTAATTCTGTATGTATCCACGCAGCTTTCTATATTTTCGAAAAATTTTAATGTATATCGATCGCTTTTCTTTTAAAAGGAATCACACATCGAGGTCTGTGTGGTTTCAATCATATATTACACAGAATTGACTGTATCATTTTTGCCATTATCCGAGGTACAATTCTGTAGGATATCCCAACATTCACATTTTCATATTACGCGGCAGAAGAAATGCGTCTTTATGGAGTGTTTCTGTAAATGAGTAAAATGTTTCTATTTTTACTGGTTCACTGAAGACTGTAAGAAGCCTTTTGACTCATGCTGTTTCTGTGATACTTGAAATCTCTAGTTGATATCCTGGATTGTGGCTACCTGCCCAGCTGCAGGAACATGAAAGTGGATTCAAGAGGATGAAGGATGCCTTGAAGTTCAGATAACATAATGTTAATTTCTCTGAGAATTTGAGTTATTTATGTAGTAAGGAAACGAACGCGGTATGGAAAAGAGTTTTCAAAATGTCGCCGATGTCGTTATTCCCCTTTTGTTATGCTCTGCTTTAAAATCAAGAAGATGCACAGATTTAATTTAGTCGTTAGTAGAATTTAGGCCTCGATAGCTTTTGCTTAATCTATTAAAGCGGTTTCGCTGTAACAAAGTATCTGTTTGCTAATCAGTCTTCATTTCCCTGATTCAAGACAGGACCAGGTCACATCAAATGTAATTTTGCTCATCGTGTCCTAGAGATGTTTTCGCTTCGTCTCGTCTCTTTTGCACGGCCGAAACCCTTACCAAAAGCAATCCAATACAAATGTAGGGAATCACCATATTATGGCGACTTGGTGCATCTATGGTTTGCTATTAGAGCGCCACCAGAGCTTGGAATTTGGTGACCTCAAGGAAAGACAGTACACTCCACCGTCACATAGAAATTACAGATACACTGTCAAGAGGCTAAACCAACTATGGATCAAGATATATATGCCGTAAGAGTCTCTCATTTGCTCGTCTGCTTGCATACCTTTCGTATATCTCCGAGAGCGCACGCACACAGCTCTCTCTCTCTCTCTCTCTCTCTCTCTCTCTCTCTCTCTGCTTCGATCCAAGCTGTAAAATCAAATGTCGATGAGGTCGTTTTTCTTATCATATTGTTATCTCACCGACGCATTTTAGCGTTCGTTTTATTACAGTGTATTGAACAAAGAATCAAATACACCAGCAGCCATCATACGAAAAGTCTGCTCAAACGTTTCAATTAGGTCATTTCAGTTAATTAGGGCAGGAAATATAAGAAAATCGACTGTTTACATATGAGGTACAGAGGAAACGAAACATAATATAGTTTCGTGCTGGATCACTAGATTAATGTGCTCTTCATGATTGATATACGTTGTTAATTGGTTTTATGGTGGTAATTGTGGACTTGTACGAAAATTGGGTTGTTCATTGATCATTGAAAAGTTTGCTTCTGTTGAATCTGCATGAGCGAGCAAGATCCGTGAATATGAAATGAAAACGTGTCTGACTGTATTTCATGAAAGTACCCTTATTGTTTGCCACAACAGTCATATTTGTGGCAACACCTTAAAACTATTTGTTTTCAATTTATATTTCCCTATTCCATGCTTTGCGGCGAATGAAGTTATGTTTTGGCTTTATTTGGTGAAAGTTATACAGACAATTTTGCTTGTATGGGTGTGTATACTGTACACATATTTTTTCAAACAAAGTGAATGCATGCTTAAAGGGATACAGCGTTGGAACTGCGCTCAAAGGTCGTATGGGACCTATACGACCAATCCTGACACTGTATTGAAGGTACGATGGTGATTGATGAAAGTTAACATGTCTGTCACAATATACATCGTATACTTTAGATGTTGCAGCAAAGATGATGAGGTGCATTTAGATATCGTCCACGAAATGCATTGTTTGTAAACAAGAAACTCGCACAAACGCAGTTCCGCCGACTGTTTCCCTCCCGGGTTTCCCTTTAATGAATACAAGAGGGAAAAATGAATGACTAAAATAGGGGCAGTTGAGTATACAGGATAAAGGCAATTCCTCTTTCATCATTTAAACTGAATTACTTGATTAATGTTTATTCTGCAAAAATGAACAGGATTACTCGGATCGCCAAGGTGATACAATACATCCTTTTCATGGGATTTTTAAGCGATAAATGTACACTTGAAATAAAAACACAAAAGTAATCATGTTCTCAATTATTTGATGTTGAAACTGGGAGGGGATGAATATTACATGTTCATAAATGCCATACAATGAACCATCGTCACAGCCCTTTTGCAGATGTATTTTAGTTTTATTGTCCCAACATTTAGTTGAATTAGGTGTATATCGGTGTTTACGAGTATGTAGCAAATTCCATTGAGAGACAGCGCTTCGAGGTTTAAATGTTGATACTTGATTGACGATCACTTGTTTTCATGGTCGGCTAGCTACCTTGTCGGAAAATCAATCGGCCATTGGAAGGTAAAGAACCTTCTCCAAAATTCAGAATGCCGGACATTCTGATCGCCTGTTAATTATTACATTGCTTGCTTCCAAGATTGTACACAGGCATTAATAAAATATCTAGATTGATCCGCTCTGATAATTTTAATATTTTTGCCTACAGATTAACCGATAATGTTCTCCAATTAAGTGTAATCTTCGACAAGGATACGAATTATTGATGACCTCGTGATAACTAAAAAGGGAAATTGTTAATGTAAACTTTATTGAAGGTTGTTTGAATAGCCAAGTTTTTTATAATTAGAGCATAGCACTTGTAGGCAATACTATTTCGACTCACTCTGTGCTTTTTAAAAATTAGAGAATTTGAATTTCTATGGCTGTGATCCTCTGGTAATTTTATTTATTTATTTATTCGGATAACCAACAGGAGTAAATTCCCACTTACGGGCTCCGCAAAAAATAAAAAATGCATAAAATACAGACAAACGCAAAAATTAACGCAAAGGACAATAACAAAGAACATACAAATCATGAATAAATTAATTTCTTACACTTGTTTTAAAAAGACCAAATCTGTTAAAAATGTAAATACTCGAGCGCAATTTTGCAGTATCCATACATCAAACCCAAATCTCTGAGTAAAAGTGTAATCTTCATTGTAAAGGATGTTCTATTAAGGGGACGCTGCAGCCAACACAGCGTATTTTGCTCAAAATTCACTTTTTTCACAAATAATCATTCAATTTTAATTAATTTGTTAACCCAAGATTAAAATATTGGTTGGGTTCACCTTTTAGCTTGTAAAGTAGTTGTAAGTTGCGTAATAAAGAAGTGTTAATTTATGCAAATGTATGCAAATCACCCGATTTCCTGGTTCCTTTTTCCTCCACATTTCAAAATTTCAAAAGGATTTAACTCCACTCTGATTAGGTCAAATTTTCTGAAATTTTCACATTATATTCTCTAAATGCTATATTACAAGACAATTATTTTGTTTTGCAATAAAGTTCTTACATTTTGAATAAGAGGTATTTTAATTTTGCTAATCACGATTTTCAATCACTTTTTTGAGTGTCAGTCTTTCAACCACTGCCATTTTAGAATGAGGATAGATAATGCAAAATAAAATAGTTGTTTTTTCTACATATACTGTTCTTTGAAGTGAAATATTACATTTCAGAAAATAGCGTCAAGTTTTTGACTTAAATTAATTTTTGCCATTAATACCAAACTGAGTTTTTTACCCCAAATATACATCCACTTCATCTTTCGAGTAAACTACTGCTACCATGCTTAACTTTAGAGTTTCTGCTTTTTGAAAATATGAGGGGGTTTCCTCGTCATCTGTGATGAAAAACATTGCTTTGAAAAAGAATGTGTTCAAAAACTGTGTTGGCAACTTGCAGCTCCACCTTAATCCTTAACTCTGAATGATCATGTGGGATTCGAATACGTCAAAGCCCTTGCATTCTAAACTTGTGGAACCCTGCCTCCCATAATGGCAAACCACGTGAAATGTCTCGCAACAAGACGTAAGCAGCCTTCATGTGAAATTCTTATTCATTGTTCAGGAATGATTCATCAGATGACACAGTGTTCCTTAGTGTATTATTTTAGAGGTCACTATACTATGAAATTAGCAAATTCTTTTGTAGAAAGATACTAATGCAGACTCAGTGTAATTTTAGCTTATTGCCAAAGCATATTTGATCTTTTACAAAATAATGTGAGACTTTCTCCTTATAAAGTTTGAATTCACCATACTCCATCGTGACTTCATGAATGCATGCTCCATATATATGATCATTGAAATTTTCACTGATTTTCGAGAATCATTTTATCACGGACAGTTTTTGCTTAAGACCTTTTTCCAGCATGAACGCATATAGGGCCTTCTTCCTGTCTATTCTCAGTCTATCTTTATAACTCACAAGCACAACAAGTGTCCTATATCCAACCGATAACCAACGGGTAACCTCAACAGTCATCGTCGTCTTCCGTCGTTATTAATGAACATTACTTATCTTTTATCTTCATGATTCTACGAGAATATGATCTTAACCAATGAAGTCCTGTGCCACCATTCGAAATATTACTCGAAAACATCAAGTCATTGACAATTTTTCGACCGATGCCGATACCCTGTATGGTTCAGCTACATATATGTATGGAAAGTGACTCAAATTTGATAGACAGCTGCAAGAGAGAGAGAGAGAGAGAGAGAGAGAGAGAGAGAGAGAGAGAGAGAGAGAGAGCATGTGCTTGTGAGGTGGTGTCTGTGAGAGAGACAGACAGGCAGATAGACAGACAGATAGACGATTTCCGAGCGAGAACAAGTCTCTGTGCATTCTACTGTGAACTGTTTGAGACAGAACGTGCAATTTACCACAACTTCACAATCAAACGGCAATGAATCTAAAAATAGAAAATTGTCAAGCCAATTGATCAATTAGGTCGGTTCGAGATAAATAATTGCTTGGCTCTTTGTTGTCACATTTATAGACCTTCACGCTATGCGCACATGGTGTAACATAGCACGTCAATGGAAAACACACACGATTATTCAACTTCTTCAAATGAATTGATTTTCTTCAATGTGAATTATGACTCAAATTTGGTCTTTAAATTTGGTCTTCTTACTCAAGGCGCGGCATATCTGTGTTAACGCTGGCTGTGGTCGATGGAGGAATCATGAGATTTTTACAGAAAAATAGCCTTTTCATTAAAATTCGCTGTTCAGTGGCTTATTTCCTGATTTTTCGTCTCGCAATATATGTACATGGTAAACGTTGAGATCGTAGTTACATAAAATAATTGAAAAGCAGGTTGATGTGTTGAATTTGCTGACCTCAGCCCCTTTGCCTGGATTTCCCTTTTCATCTCTCGAAATAGCAAAGGAACAGCCATATCCACAATTGTTTTCTTAAGAATGAATACTTACCTGGTAAGCATTTGCAACAGTTTTACATTTGTAATGATGATTGGTTTGAAACACCACTAGCGTGTTTTTTACTATAATATGTTTTGTTTTTAACAACGTACATGAAGCTGCGCAATCTAGCCCGCTCAAGGTGTCTTTCCATAAGGCGATGCCACACCTTATCTCACCTACTATTTCACACTGGAGAATTGCCAATGATATAAGGTACAGTGATAAATGTGGTAAACCTCAGGACATTACAAAGCAAGCGCGCATTTACAAATAGGCAGGAGAAGGGTTACCTCCGTGTTAGCCTGGGCTGGCCCTGGGCTGATCACATATTATTTCGTCTTTTACTACTGTTCAAACAATCTCAATTGCAGAAAAGTTCACAACAAGAGACATCGGCCTCGGTCTCCCTCGTGTGATCTCATTTTGTCAACTGTAAAGAATCCATATTTAAATTTCATAGTTGCATTATCATAGTCTAGCTTAACCCAGTCTACACATCTTGCTAGTGTAAGACTTGTTTGCTGATTCACTACATAATAGTCGATCAAATTGTCGAGAGGCTTGTTCATTTGATAGCCGCTGTCTCTCTCGAGATGTCTCAACGATAAATCAGTACGTATCTTCACTAAATCTGAACTATAAACCAGTAATTCTATATACCAGTATATTTATGGCACATTTATTACGATCTGATCGGGCGAGACTGAAAATAACCGTGCTATATTCGAAATATAGCACGGTTAGAAGAGGCATGAGCTCTTAGCGAAAGGAAAATTCTCTTTTCAATCTTGGATTTCAATTTAATGTTATGATATAATAGCAAAAAACCACCTCAGCATTAGGGATACCACTCGACTTTGACCGGTTCACTGCATATATGCACTCGCTATCGCTTGTGCACATTTGCCATAAAGTGGTCAAATTTCATGGTATACCTACGTTGGGTGTGGTTTATTGCTTAATTAGTCCCCGCGGACGAAGTCCGGCGGGGACTTATAGATTGGGTCCCGTCCGTCCCTCCGTCCTCAGCCGTTTCTCAGACACTGCTGAACCAATTTTGTTCAAACTTGGCACAAAGGCATAGCACTATGACCTACAGATGCACATCGATCTATTTTGCGATACGATTCAATATGGCGGCAAGGTGGCCATATTTTTGCGATTTTTCATGTCTTTGAACCATAACTCAAACATCCTTGAACCGATTCTGTTCAAACTTGGCACAAAGACTATGGCCTACATATGCATGTCGAATTATATTGCGATACGATCCAATATGGGCGTGAGGCGGCCATTTTGTTGCAATTTTTTCATGTCTTTGAACCATAACTCAGACATCCTTGAACTGATTCTGTTCAAACTTGGCACAAAGGCATAGGACTATGACCTACAGATGCACATTGATCTATTTTGCGATACGATCCAATATAGCCACAAGTTGGCCATATTTTTGCGATTTTTCATGTCTTTGAACCATAACTCAAACATCCTTGAACCGATTCTGTTCAAACTTGGCACAAAGGCATAGGACTATGACCTACAGATGCACATTGATCTATTTTGCGATACGATCCAATATGGTCGCAAGGTGGCCATATTTTTGCGAATTTTTCATGTCTTTGAACCATAACACAAACAGCCTTGAACCGATCCTGCTAAAACTTGGCACAAAGGCATAACACTATGGCCTACATATGCATGTCGAATTATATTGAGATGCGATCCTATATGGGCGTGAGACGGCCATTTTGTTTGCGATTTTTTCGTGTCTTTGAACCATTAACTCAAACATCCTTGAACCGATTCTGTTCAAACTTGGCACAAAGGCATAACACTATGGCCTACATATGCATGATGAATTATATTGCGATTCGGTCCAATATGGGCGTGAGGCGGCCATTTTGTTGCGATTTTTTCATGTCTTTGAACCATAACTCAAACATCCTCGAACCGATTTTGTTCAAACATGGCATAAAGGCAAAGCACTATGGCATACATATGCATGTATCAATTAGCCTTGTGATAGGAGCCAATATGGCTGCAGAACTGCCATTTTGTTGGGATTTTGCATGTCTTTGAAGCTTAGTTCAGAGGTCATTACACCGATTTTGTCCAAACTTGGCACAAAGATCATGCACTATGGCATACATATACATGTCAATGTACTTCGTGACATTTTCCAATATGGTTGCCAGATTGTCATTTTTTTTCCCAATATCGCTGCCAGATGGTCGTTTTTGAATTTCTTCATGTCTTTAAGGCTTAATCATATACAAATATTCCTTATCCAATGTTGTTGAGACTTGGTACAAAGATAAAGTACTATTGCATACATATGCATGTCTACTAATTTTGTGCTATGTTCCATATGGTCAATAGACAGCCATTTGATTTCAATTTTGGTGTGATTTTTTTATGTCTTTGAAACATAAACATAGGTCACTGTCCTTCGATGGACTGATTTTGTTTAAACGTGATATGGCTGCATTCCTGTGCACATTAATTTGTTTCATTATATGATCTGAAATGGCTGATTACAACAACATACCCGATCCCATACCATTTCTAAAATTCCACCAAACCATGTGTATAGTATGCGCCATCATGAAACTAGAGGTAGTGAGGGCATCGTTATGTGTGATGTAATCAAAAGTTCCTTCAGTGGTCATTACCGGCAGAGATGGGTCAATTTTATTGAACGTTCCTCAGATTACTTTATTATGCAAGTCTCAGGCCTGATGCACCCGTTGCACCAATGTCATTCCACAGCTACCTAGACCACAGCTACCTAGACACCAAAGATTATAACAACATAGACAAGCGGGGACTGTGTCATCAACGATGACTTGTTAAGCAATAACCCCCGCCGCAGAAGGGTATACACGAGATTTTGGTACAATACGCGACATATAGCACGAGCCGATAGACGAGTGCTATATGGAGTGAATTGTACCAAAATCTCGTGTATACCCGACTGCGAAGACCCACACTTTATCTGTGTATCAAAATTCGGTTTTCGGTCTTTGAAACAAAGTAGACTGTTTCGGTTTTTCATGAGGGTCTGTGGTTTAGATAGGTACGTTCAAATGGACCGACCGGGCAATTTTGATAGACGGTGCCGTGAGAAAGAGAGAATATTTGCAAGAGCTTGTCTAAAGATTACAAGAACTTTAATGGAACTACCTCGGGACAAGATTCAACATATTATTCCCACATTTAGCTTCCCAAAAT
This sequence comes from Ptychodera flava, assembly GCA_001465055.1. Classification (NCBI taxonomy): domain Eukaryota; kingdom Metazoa; phylum Hemichordata; class Enteropneusta; family Ptychoderidae; genus Ptychodera; species Ptychodera flava. The sequence goes on from LD346679.1 coordinate 296,572, forward strand.
ATCCTAGTTGTAAAGGCCTTTAATATTTTATGTTGGCAACTTCGCATTTAAGGAAGAGAGCGGCAGCCATTTTGTTTGTTAATTTTGTTTAGTATCAAACTGCAAATGTAGTTCGGAACACTCCTTAACTGATGACGTGCACCGTGCATATCTTTATCATCACGTTTAAAACGTAAAAATATCACCGCTGATATTTCAAGGTAAACTTCACCAGCATGGACCGATATGGGCATCGGTATATGATAATACATTTTATCGTCATAAACCAAGTGCAAATAATGTACTTAATTGTCATCTATGATCAGCCCGTGTAACCATGCACTCTATAATTTTGTTGATTGCCTCGTAAAATGTACATCGTTGGACAGTGGATTTTACGGTACCTACTTCCTTATGCGCTTTTCATAGATTTGTCGACTTCATCGATGACATTGTTTTATGAAATTTGATCCAAAATCTCGTCAAGTTGGTGTTTTCCAATTGACGTCAGTGTCAGACATGGTAGAAATCAGAAAGTCAAAATAGTCTTTAAGTAGTAGACGTGAAATTGCCTTGTCACTGCACGGATCGCAGTATGGAATTTTCGCTTTGATTTCGTACGTTCTTTTCATATTGATCGATGTCTAAAATAGCAAGAAAAATGTTTTTGTGCTAAGTAACATGCACAAAGATCCATAAAAGGCATGCTGTAGGAAATATTATATCCTGAATACATGGGTAAAAGAACGGGAATATTTGAGCTAATGGAATGGCAATTACGGGATTCTTTATCTTGGATAATATCAGGTTGTAAAGTCTTCAATGCGAATCTCTTGTTAAAATGTTACGTTTTGCCATAGATTCAACGGAAATCACATATTTATTAACGGAACGAATAGTGTATTGCTCCCAGCTAGGAGAGTCGAAATAGTGCAACAATTGTTCTTATACAAAATTATAGAAAGTGTCCTGATAACTGCTTTTTATAATATTTCTATTACATGCAAACATGCAAACTTCATGCAAACTTAAAATGTCAAAGTAGAACATATAAAAAAGGAATGAAATCTCAGCGTGAACCATTTAAAATCTGTCCCCGGAATTAAATATGTCAACATTCAATGACAAAAACGACGTTCTCCTGATCATGCTGGACTTGTCGGCGGCTTTTGACACAGTTGATCATGAGATACTACTTCATAGACTTCAATTTCGGTTTGGTGTCACGGGTACAGCTCTATCGTGGTTCAAATCTTATCTCAACCATCGCAATTAGTGAGTCAAAGTTGGCTCTGCAGCATCAGCTAGTACACATATGAAGTATGGTGTTCCTCAAGGCTCAGTTCTGGGTCCGATTCTTTTTACTCTGTACACATCACCACTTTAATGACATCATCGTCCAGCATGGTTTTAATCCTATGATGTATGCGGATGATACACAGATTTATGTTGTGTGTAGCAGACCTGATGAAGTTAAAGTTTCTGTCGAGGTATGCGCCAACGAAATCCGCTGCTGGATGAAATCCAATATGCTTATACTTAATGATGAGAAGACAGAGGTTGTTCAGTTTTCGTCTCGTCTCAGATCCGATGCAGTGATACTCTCAAGTCTAAGGATTGGTGAGTCAGATATTGCCCCTTCTGCTACAGTCGCAATCTCGGTGTGAAACTCACCCATGACGGCTCGATGTCAGACAATATCAGCCACATCTGTAAGAATGGATTTTATGCATTGCGTAGAATTGGCAAGATCCGTCGATTGTTGGACAAACCCACCACAGAAAAGATGGTCCATGCATTTGTCACTTCTCAGCTGGATTACTGCAACAGCCTTTTGTATGGTGTTGGGAAATTTCAGCTCGGACGCCTTCAATCACTTCAGAATGCTGCAGCTCGCCTTGTCTCGCGTACTCGAAAATTTGATAATATCACACATGTATTCATTGATCTACACTGGCTGCCGGTTGAAGCTAGAATTAAATTCAAAATCTTGTTTACAACCTTTCAAATAGTTCATCGTGTTGCTCCACTTTATCTCTCGGATCTGATCGAGATATACACCCCTGCCAGAGATCTCAGATCGAGTGATTCGTTACGCTTAGTGCCACCGCGGGGAATGTTCAACAAGGCATATGGGCAGAGAGCTTTCTCTGTCTGCGCACCGTCTCTGTGGAACTCATTGCCTCCAGAAAACCGTAATGCTAGCTCCGTTGACTGTTTTAAGCGCATTTTAAAGACCCATATTTTTGTAAAGCACTATTACTAAAGTTTTGGAAGGGTCACCATTTTACCGTATACGCTGATGCTTGTTTTATTATATTTTATTTTAACGTTTTCTGCTACTTACTCTATAGAATTTTAATATTTTTTTGTATTTTGACTGTTTTTTACTCGGCAAAAATTTTCATTATTTTTAACCATGTACGTTTTTAGCATAATGTTTTAGCATAATTTGATTGTTTTTACATTTTAAGTTTGTCATGTTTTGCTTGTATTTTATCAATTTTAAATGTGTAAAGCGCACTGAGACGTATGTGTAGTGCACTTTAAAGAAATAAACATTATTAAAAATTATTAATTTTAAACGATCGTGAGTGTTACACTTCATTGTATGTAGCCACTGTCTATTATTAGTTTGGCAATAAAGTCACCTTCTAAAGTAATAAGACGATTTCGTGTCCCGACTGCTTTCTTACACTGGCCATGTTCCCCGCAAATACATACTGTTGCCCCTTTCAATATATATATATATATATATATATATATATATATATATATATATATATATATATATATATATATATATATATATGTGTGTGTGTGTGTGTGTGTGTGTGTGTGGGATATATATATATGGGATATAGTTTTCATGGTCCTCAAGTTAGACATTTAGACATAAATATACCATTATACGGAAATCATTAAACGTACGCGCCGTTATTTATTCCAGCACATCATCCTCCGTTGGTTAGCAAAATGCCATAACATTTTATTTGGATAAAATCACGTACTTTATGCTGGTAAGGAAATTTAAGCCAACGAAGCTGATTTTTGGTGCGTGCACCAGAGTATCAACAAGTTTCGGCACAAATAAAATAGACTTGCCGTACATG
>LD346679.1:299700-318210 GCA_001465055.1 Ptychodera flava
CTAACGCACCGCCAAGATTTAGGATGTGAAAACACACCTATATGATTTCTCCACATTTCCAGACCAATGCCCATCGCTTCTTCTTGGTGTTACAATTCTTTACAGACGTGGAATGAGTCAGTGTATCGTTGCAAACAAGCAAATTCGGTGAAAAGCCAGGAGCAGTAATATTGACCTGTTACCTCACCGATTCCAATATGGCGCCCCATCTAATCCAAACTTATAAAAATGCTCGGTCTCGGGCGATGATTTTCCGACGTTCGATCTCTCAGACGTCCGTTTTCTGCATTTTGGGCTGAAACTGACGAAAATGCCGGACTAAGACGACGAAGACACACAAGTTGATATAATATAATAGCAATAACCCCCTTGGCAGGAGGGTATACACTCGATTTTGGTACAATTCGCTCCATATAGCACTCGCCTATCGGCTCGTGCTATATGTCGCGCATTGTACCAAAATCTCGTGTATACCCTCCTGCGGCGGGGGTTATTGCTTAAATAGAAATCATCCCATTTGCAGTTTTCTTACCAAAGGGATGTCTGATTATGATTTTATATATTTTACACCGCAAGCCTAGGGGAGTCTTAAAATGTCGTTTGGTATATTGCCATTCATTTCACGTACCACTTTCAATCATCAGAAACAGCCTGTCGTAATTCAGCACTGAAATTGCCCGTTGTGCAGAAACCTGGTTTGGTAGACCCCTGGCTGAGAAATAGAGTCAGTTCATTCCGAATAGCTATCTCTACTTATTAGTACCCTTACTCCCTACTTCAAAATTTCAACACTGATCTCAACAGAAATTGTAAACGCATGCATCAGTCCACGTCTGAGCCAGCGCTAGACAGAACACAACACGCATTTTTCATCAGGTTGCTATCGATTAACGCAAACTCTTAAATTGATTGTTTTTAGCATCGTATTCATAAATTAAGCTTAACCTGTTGAGTCTGATTCTGTGTATTTCGCTTTTCATTGGTTTCTGAAAATACGGAATACGGAATGAATGTCTGAACATTTCAGAGCAACACGAGTAGCTAAAAGTCGATACCCAAAACTCAAAGTCCAAAGCACCCGAACGCCAAACTAATCATTTGTTGAGTAAAAATGATTTTGTCTTAACTACTGAGCGATACATTTAAGGTAGAACGCACCTCGGGGACAGACATTCGGACTCTCAAACTTTTACAATTCTCTTCCTATATACCACATGTGGGGGTTCATTTTAAAGCCCTTGGTGAAAGAAAACTTTTCATCTGCTCAGTTTTTCGAAATTCGAAAATTGTTATTTTTCTCCATAGAGTTAACACAGGGATAGCGGCCATTTTGAATTTCTAATATCGATAAATCTTGGGTAATTTGTTTCTCTAGTACCAAAATTTGCGCGGTGACCCCCTATTTTTATTCTTGATTTTGAAAGAGAATGGTTGCAAGATTCTTTGAGGAAAGTTAGAGCAAAAGTTCAAGTCTTTCACTTTCGAGGTGCATACTACCTCAACCATTGATGGAACACTATACAGTGTGCACTCAGTAAGTGGGTAGATTTGCATGTACTCATTCATTTGCATCTGTGAGGTTATGACCTTTGCAAACCGGCGAAAAAAAAATACACTTAACCCTTGGGGATCAACAACTCAGCAACTTTGCTCTCGACAACGCTCCAAACGTCAGCTGTCGGTGCCTTTGGATGCTATGCGAAAATTACGTCTACGTGTAACAATGTATTATCGAGACTCGAAAATAAATTGAGCTGAAACTACAGACTTGGAGTAAGAACGGGGACAACATACAGAGCCTGTATGCATAACGCATTGTCACATGAAAAGATATGATATGAAACCTTAAATTGACATCGCTAACAAAACTACATTTTCCTCTAAACGTTAACTCCCTTCCGTATGAGAATGCCCAGAGGAAGCATCTATAAGGTTACTATTATAAAAACACTCACAGTCGTACGACATTTCCGCGCCGGAGCACAGTTAGATTATATTCTAAAACAAGAGTAAAGAATAAATAAATTTAAATATTTGCTCACGATTTCCTTGATAGAACATTTGAATATTATCTGCTTCATCAATACATAAAAATTTGAGGTCAACTCGCAAGTTCTATGATTAAGTAAGCAGATTAATTCAAGTTTCTAAATCTTTGTAATGGTAAAATGGCGTTCAATCTCTGTTGAAAGAAGTTCAATGTCTACCTCTACATAAACAAGACGGTGAAACCTTAATGTTACCTGTACGTTTTTGGACGAAATATTGAGTACTAGGGTGGCGAAGGATTTTAAGGCTTCGGAAAAGTAATGTTTATTCCAAAGTTGCGCTCTGATTTAATGCGAGATAGTCAGATATATAGTACTCTGTTGGATTTGATGGGTAACGTCAGACTCCAAGAAAACAGCAATGTCTTGCCTTCTTTCAATGTATCATCTAACTGAAAATTGCAAAGATTGGTCGCTGCCTTGGGAAAGAAATGTGCATTTGTAAGAAACCTTTGGGAGGCAGAGCTCCCGTTAACGCAAAATCCTGCGTATACTCTAAAGTACGCAAAGTAAATTGACGTTTGTGTAATCCGATACGCATTGAAAAAAAAGCGCCGTCTCCTCAACAAAGACATGAGCACACGTGGTTTCCTTCTATTGCGTAGTTTATCCAGGACTAAAAATCAATATTTGCTGATAAAAAATGAAATGTTCATTATTTTGCAATATTTTGTTCTACATCCTGTCAATTATGTCGCTTCAATTGTTTCCTTAAAGGATGTACCAATAGAAATGTAACATGTTCAATAGTTCCCGTTGCGCTCGATGCGTAATTGTAAACCTTGAAGATCTCTGCGTCGAATATCAACAATTTAAGCTAATACTAAGCAGACTTAGAAATAATAATTAAGTGGCATCATTTTCTGAACTGAGCATACCTTTTTATAATTAATTGTCTTATTACATTTATATCAAAGCACAGAATAGCTTGTGTTAATACGTTTGATTTCAGACCACAATGTTGTAACAAACATCGGCAAATGCTTTCATAGTAACAATTCATGGTATCATGGTTTATTCAAAAATATATACAATTTATCATCTCTTATGGAGCCAATAATATTTACGGCCAGGGATTTCCGAAGAATTTGAGGGGTCACAGATTAACAGGAAGGAGTGGTTATACAGAAACTTACATGCAAAAAAGGGGTATGCAAAAATATTCACATTTGAAAGTTGTTAAAAGTATCGCCAAATCGCACTATTTTAACGTCAGATTTTCACCTAAACAAATGATCACTGACGGTATCGATGACATTTGTCGGTAGATTAAGACCACTCCCTATTTTTACTTACCGATTGGTATATGGCGAATGCCACATGTGGGGCAGAATGTGCTTACCGTTATTGAAACACCCGGTATTACTTCTCGGTTGTCTTTACAGAAGGTCTATACTATATTTTTCTTCTACAGATTTGACTTAATTGTGTATACCGGTACTTTTTTGTTGTCTATCTGTGCTGTGCTTTTTGTGTTTCTTATATCGAGTTTGTCACTTGTGACAGTGATGTAGATTATGGCTTGGTACTATTGTTTTCAATAGTTTCTGTACCTGGAGGGGGAAACCCCCTCCTGACCTTCCTCATGTATTCACCGTTTTAGAGCAGCCTAGTCATCAAGCATACATTCAATACATAATGATGCAGTCACTTCATACAGCACACCTGGCTTCAATCTTCCCTTGAATTTTCTTGCTTTCTTATGCTTGACTTTGTTGCATCTCACTGTTGGGGGATACTTAGTGAATTTAAATTAAAAAAAAAGATAGATTCAGTGTTTATAAATATATAAACATCAACCGATTACATGTGTATTTGATACATAGCTTAAACATCTATCCCTCCAGGCAGTATTGCTATTATGCAAATGTGGAAAAGCAATATATAGTTCATGAGTAGTTTCACATTCTGGCCATTGTACGTGACACCAGCTAGGTTAGGTAAGTAAAACTGTGTATAGTATGAATGATGTCAAAGGCGTTCAAATTTAAGTGTTTGTTAAAGTGCAACAAATGAGACATGTTATGCCTCCTCGTCTATAACCTCCTTGATCTGATTGTAACTTGAGCACGGCGGAGCTAGAGGAGATCAATGTGATTTGGTGTGCTAGATATGACCAAAATGACAGAGTTTCAACATTGTATTTTCAAAAGTACAGAGACAGGAGGGAGATCCCCTTCGTTGCCTCTTCAGTTTGATCATTCCTTTAAAGTTTCTCGCTTACCAAACATGAGTTAGAGATATTTTCATTGTACATAACTATTAGTTTGCTGTAATTAAGGTAGGTGAATATCCGAAGATAGCACAGTCTCAGCCAATTCCATTGATTTGCCTGGTACACATGCAAGACAACGTCGTCGTCATATCATAATTTTTTGAAACATTCACGAAAGGCTTGGAATGAGAGGTTTTTTGAATATTCAATTCATAATGTTGTGTCACTGTGCTGTATTTCACAAATAAGTGGCAAAAATTATTCCTTAATGTTCCGAAAACCCGCAAAACACTGTTGACTTGCTCTCTTGATGAATATATCATTATGTATCCCCATTGTGTGATCGTTAAAACACATTTTTCCTCATACAATCTGAAAGTTTAAAACTCTACGCCGCATAAAAAGTTACTCTTTAGTCTTAATTACCCTCCGACGTGTTTGATGGCTAACATCGTTCTAATAAAAGCAGTGTGAACTGCATATACTCAAAGGATATTGCATATTTCTTGAAGATGTATCTTCTTGTCTACTCACTGTACCCTACACAACATAGTACAAAAACCCGTCTTCTGTTTACTTTGTTGTTATAAGTATTCAGAGAACATCATATATAAAAATAAATAAATGACAATTTGTTTAATTCTCAGTAGACGCCATTTTGTTGCTGACCCAGCATTCTGAAACAGTGACTTAATATAAAAATTGAATTCGCTAACAGGAATAGAATATAAGAGACAAATGCATGAGAGTGTTGTTATAGCAGAGGGGGTCACGCAAAAATTTTGAGTTGTCAAAGTGGAAAAAATGTGAGGAGGAGGGGCTACTCAAAAGTTTGGAATGTTCGAGGCATTTCTACTGACCCCTGGCGTTCATAATGATTGCTTCCCCATTGTGACTATTAAGCAGTGGCCTTGTCGTTATTACCTTCGAACCTGACGAACTGTTTTAAAAGCAGATTTTGGTATTGTAAAATTTTAGCCGTGTAATTTATTATGTTTACCATGGATCTGTGTCGTTGTGACTAATAACAATAATTATTATGTGATGACACTTTCGCATATATTTGATACATAAATAAAAGGTGTAATAAGTCCAACATGGTATTACATCATTTTGAGGACATTACCGTTTAGTTATTTACTTCACCATAGCAATGTCCCAATCAGCAGCTGCCCTTGGTCTCATTCCTCCTATTGTTTTACCATTTTCAAAATATCAAAAGGGTAAATATTTAACTATAGCACGACTATGTTTTAGGTTGAGACAAAACAGTGACGATCAGGTGAAGACAAAGAACTTTCCTTTGACCTCAATCTATCTACGTTATCAATTAATTAACTGTAACCATCCCCTGGGTAAATGTTAATTAATTTCTAATTCTGCATGTATAAAATAAACTTAACTCGTACTGGGGTATATTTGCAGACCAAAATTACTTTGTCTTTAAAAGATCAATAATATATCAATATGTTCTGGCAGGTTGTTTTTTCTCCAACAACTATGGCAGTAACTTTTGTGAGCTAGCAAACACATCGCCATAACTTTTTTTTCCAGAAACTATACAAGTATTCGATATGGTTGCCTCTGAAATATCTGACTGAGAAAGAGTGTGATTGTGTGGTTTTTAAGGATAAATAATTTTAAATTAGAATTTCTTCTGTTTGCAAATTTTTGTTTTGCACTCCTTAAATGTTGGCTAATGACTGTCCTCCCACGGGACCGTAGTTAAATCAACATGAAAGGATAATAATATGGCTGATGTGGTTGTCCACGTACATTTAAATGACCGATAGTGCCAAAGGAATAGTTATGTTGCTATAGAAATAGGTGGCTACTGAAAGAATTAAATTACTGGTCATAGGCGTCCCTGAGGACATAATTTTCACAATGCCGGTGATCATCTGTCTCGCTATTATTCAACAGACTATACAAGAGCATCTCATACAAACATTGCTTTCCCAGAGAACGATTTTTTGATACCCTCGTTCAGAGATGCGTATTTTGAGCATACAGATATCATTCAAACAGACAATCTGCCAGTAGCTCTTAATGGGCTTCTGAGGCTGTATTTTTATGCTGCCAATAACAGAAACCACGGATTCTCCACCAAAACGATTTGGTTGTGGACGTGCAGAAGCAGAAACATGTGAAACGCAATTTCTTCTGGGACGTCTAACTTCTGTTTGTCTTGCATGAAGACAGCTTTCGAAATGATAATCTATCATCCCTAACATAAGGGAACGATTTCGGGACAGGAAAATAAACAAGTCAGGCTACTTGAACTCATTGATTAAAGTAAGTGAGGCTGTTTTCTGAAGTTGGTACGTTGTGACGCCTCAAAGTTTGACGACTTATTCACACATACACAGAGCTTAAATGCAAATTTTGATGTTCGCCATGACAACGACTTTTCACTCAGCACGTGTAAACATAACATGGCTAAAAATAGATTGGCTATTTTTTCACTCAGCACGTGTAAACATAACATGGCTAAAAATAGATTGGCTATGAATTTCAGGATGACAACTTTGTCCAGTTATGTTCCTAATACTTTCGTGGCAATTTTGGCTATATTTCTCCACCATAGTACACTATATATAATCATGGGATGATCTCGTACACTTCGGAAAGCGTAATTTGTGGATGGTCCGACAGCTTTTTCTTTGCAGTTTGAATAATTTTGTTTAATTGTGATTGATACATTGCAATTAAATAACTATGAAAATGAATTTTCATTGGCCATCATTTCCCAAGCCTGTCATCCAATTACATCAGTTCAGGTAATGATATTTTATTGAAAGTTTGTTGCAACAAATTCGACTGCACTGTCAACTTTTAATTTGCATAACAAAGTCATAGTCTGGCCTTTCTGTGTCCAGCTAGGTTGACTGTATGAGCGTCGGTCATCTCACAGCTATCAACATCATGTTGCCCTTAAATAATTTCATGTTCCACGCTTTGGTAGTCCGTGCGGTCACCATTTCATGGGTTTTGGTAGTCCCAGGGAAAAGTTAGTAGTCTGTGGATGCGGGACTACCGCTAATTTTAAGCCCTGCCATACCAAAGTGATGGAATTACCCTTCCCTTGCGTCAGCTTAGACGATCGATAGCGTCGTCTCTCATCTGAGTGCTATGTATATTTCATGGTAACAGAATCGAGAATAGAGATTGCAATAGTTCATATCTTGATTTAAGTGAGTAGATCAGTTATTTAATCGATAATCTCAATGTTTTGTAAACATATTTCTAAATCACATTCCTATAAATTCATGAACATTTGACAACAAATAGATCTGTTGATGTACCAGTATAACGTACTGAAGTAATGCTGAAAAGACTTATCTAGCCAGAGCATTAGCACATACACGGGGATAAAATTCATCTAAGCACTCATTGCAAAGTAATGCACATTGGATTTCCTTAATAGCATTTTGATATACCCCGTTAATTGGACGGGGCAAAGCTGAATAATCGAATCAGCCCTTGGTTACTTTGGGTGTCTGATATAAACCTTCAATGTTGCAATACAGTGTTTTCAATCGGATTTGGACTCACAAACTGCAGACAGTCACCCAGCGCAGAAGCCACAAACTGAACCGCTCGCGACAATGGCGGTTACTACGTATGCAATAGACTAGTTGTCAAACTTGTCTGTCGATCGACCACCTCCCCTCTGAGGCTTGTTTGGTTGCTGTTATTTCTCTCGCTTATCCTTCCTTACTTCTTCATCCATTATTTTAGTTAGGCAGGAATATGTGAGTCGTAACTTCGACCATGTAAACGACTCCATGCCGACACACCTCACACAGTTCGTCTTTTTAATTCACGGAAACAGAAAGTTTTACCATTGGTATTGCACTGTAGGAGAATAATGTTGTCAGTTTGTCGATATCTCATGCGCTGTAATTTGCATGCTACCGGAAATGCATGGGCTGTGCGCTAAGCCTAGAGTGATCACGCCATTTAACTCCCCAGGTCTCTCACTACATCAGTCATATAAGTTGACATTGCGAGTGTGGTTTTCGATCCTCATCTTTCAGAAACATATGACAATTCGACAATTTAGATAGGCGTCGTATATGTATGTGAGATGTGAAAGATTTTGCGTCGCAGATCTTCTTTGTTGAGCTTCAAGAATCACAGGCAGCAGCAGTGCATATTCCTGGTAGAGAGGCCCTCTTCTGAACTAAAACTTCGGGGACGCCTCATTTTTGAAAACATGTCTTAAGGGCACAGGTCGGCCGTCCAAGCATATTGCAGTCCCGTAATTGTGTAACGCAACTATTTGAATACTGCAGGGTGGACTGGCGACATATCTTTGAAATTGATATTATGTGAAATGTCTCAAGTAGCGTTTTCTAGGACATTCATCATGAAAAAGCTATGCAGCCTGTCCCAGTTTTTCGGTCATAAACTCTCTTGTGGCTGCATTGTTAAAACTTTTCGTCAAGACTGTAATTCTGATTTCAGTAAGGTCAAAACTTACCGCCAAGCTGACTCCGAGTTGTTGTAACCAATGTCAGTGATGACTTGCAGGCTAAAGAATAGACTTTTAAAGAGACCCCTTTGGGGCATGTGCAGCTGATGACCGGGACCTCTGATCAGAAACCCGAAAAAACGTGACCAGTATCGTAAATTTCGCGTGCTAAACATTGTTGTAATTGTAAGACGTGCAGTCAGCCTATGACCCCAAAAACTAACATGTCCCATACCGGTAAATTCCTATTTAGAAAGATGAATATAAACGAAGTCGCTGGACAGGTACTTAGCGGGTGATAGTAGGAACATTATGGAATTCGTAAATTTGCTCTGGATGTAAGATCTAGACGTGCTTTATGTACATCTGACCTGGTCAAGCTAGATACTTCACATCTGATATAATCGAGTAATAATTCCAAGGACGTCGAAGAATTATTGCTTTTTACAAGGAGGGTCAAAGGTCATGGGCCATTAAGTGAATTCCGTCAACGCGTAGCTACATTTACCTTGCAACCTGAAAACAGCAGTGTGCATTCTTCAAATTGTATCCGGTGAAATTATAAACTCTGTTCATGGTGTCTTCCCTGAAAGGTAACATAAACCTTGATGATGCACACACTTTATATCCATTACGCAGCCCCTAATCCTCTTACGAGAGCATATTTACTCAATGCCATAGCATTGTCGGCAATGCTATCTGACAGGTAACAACGGGTATCAAGGAAGCTGGACGACATCAAAAATCTTGATTAAAAGGCTGCTTAAAGTTTGATCTTAGAGTTCGCTCACCTGTGAATACGGTGTACTTCATAACATTGAGCGCAGTCTGTTTGCTAGTTTTGAGAAATCGAAGAAAGAGTGAACACTGCGCATTAATAAAAATTCAACAAAGACCGTATTCCAGGCGATTTTGCTGCTGGTAAGCGGATCATGCTCTCTTAAATTTGCTTCCACACTGTACAATGAAACTCCATAGTGCGCATCACACAAAAAATTGAGAAAAATCTCGACTTTATTTAAAACGTACTGTGGAATCGCTGATGGATGGCCTGACGGTCAAATAGTGTACCATCGTTGATAACAGCGACGCCGCATTTTGTATCGCTCTGATTGCATACAACCAAAAATACCTGAAGATTCCTGGCACGCGCATGTTGAATTTAACGTTCATTTAATTCACAGGTGAGAGCACTTATATACTTACTTTCGCTGACATGTCTATTGTACGCTGGCTCAAATTTAAACAAAATGTGTCAACACTCTAACGCCTTGTGCTGAAGAGAATTGAAATTTTGAAAAATAGACACCATATCATTAAGTTTTATCATAAACAAAGAACATTGAAGTGTACAGTGGAATGAATGTTTCAAAATGTCCTAAAAAATGCAGATACTATTAAATTTCATAACAATTCAAAGGTCTCAAGACCAGATTGACTAAGCGAGAATACTTTAAAAAAAACGAAAACTGCAGAACTATGAATCCCTCGTATTCTTAATATGTGACAAGTATCATCGCATTTCTAATACACCCTACATTGTACATTGGCCAGATGCCTTGAAACGCAAATAAAAGCGAAACTGAAACTGAATTTATTACTCCTTTAAAGTGACAGATGCTGTAATGTTTAATTGTTTTTATTAGTTTGTTTATAATGTGAACAACGCTTTCGTATTCTACTGCAAAAACGTGTTTAGTTAAACAGTACTCAATGAGAAGTTAAACCTGTACTAGTACACACTGCGTTGTTATTGTTTACAAGTGAATCTGGTCCGGACTGACTTTCAAAGATGACCAGAACAGTGCATTTGACACGTGCAGAGACGCTGAGTTGACAAGCTATATAGTGGGTGCTTCTAAATTGTTTGCGAAATACTACAAAAACTTGCGATTGCTATAGAACAAAAAAAATTGAAAATTCGGTAAATTTTCGATCAGGTTCGAACTCACGGTACCAAGTAACCTAGCGGAGAAGTCGCGGATAAAACTGCTCGGTCAAATCCCAACTCTCAAAACGGAGTGGTTAAATAACCGGGCTAAGCTGTTACAATACCGACTGCAACCCCTCCACACTCAGTAGAGTTAATGAAACACTCACATTCGGACCTTCACTATCACTGGGCATATCATTTGCAGCTACTGTACAGAAAGTCCCGCTAGAATTCTTTGTGTGAGTAGTGCAAAAGGAGCGTGCAAACGCACTGTGAATCTTGCCCCTTATACTATAACATCGACTGATAAACAAAAGGTATGTATTTGGAACACTTGGTGCAGATCTACTTTAATTTGAAATGTTTATGTTTGATGAAAGTGGCACCCAGACTCGTCAGCAGAGTCGTCAGAGCTTTGTAGGGACAAAATAAAAATTTGCCCTGTTTTCATAATTTGCGCCAATTAAATAACGTAGGAATGGTTCAATGAAGCCAAGCCTTATATGAATTCTTTAAAACAAGATTTGGTTGATGGCGATTTCTATAGTATCTCTTCTTCAGAGAAAAAACGGTGTTATCTTTGAAAACTCAGAGTTTATACTATGTTCGTGCGACATCTCACGGGCAATACCCCAATTTGAGACGATGAACTGTAATAAATGTTAGAGAACCTTGGTAATGGTACGGTACCTCTCACAGTGTTTAATGTAAGTGCTTCGTACGTTGACCAAATATTAATCAGCTAAACTTTCAAGCAAGCTCACAAAATTTAAGAAAAAAAATACTAAAACTCTCTACGTAACGCAGGAGCCTTAATATATATTGATACACTTTTTACTTTAACATATCAACACAGCCTTAAGGTCACATCATATGTGTGTTACACAGTAAATATGCTCAAAACTGCCGAAGGTTTTAATCGATATCAATTTTCTGCCACAGGCAATAGTACCTTTAAACAGTATGGCAAATGTGGCAATGCGCAAATCGAGATAGATTTTGACGTCGTTAAAATCAAAGCATTCTCTGTCATACACAAGATTGTGTTCACAAATGTTTATTTCCTTTGAAGTTTTTTCGAATCGTTTATTTTCACCAAAGAAGAAAACAAATAGCGGGAATGGAGAAAACAAATAAAATTTAGAATGGAATATGAATACAAGATCAATAAATACAACGATCAATAAATGTGACTTCCTGACGACTGAGAACCATTGACACATCAATAGTACCGTGTCAGAGAATGATAGTGAATCAGTCCTAGTCTTTTCACAATTATCACAGCAGATCGATGGAGCTGATGTCCGGCTAAATTCAATGCATGACATTTTATTAACTTACGTTTGTATTCAAACATGCATCGCAGCGTCCTTTCTGACAGGTACAGAGATGGTGGTAATTACATGGACATTCCTTGCCGCTAACAAGGAATTATCTACCAGGTTATCTGTCACACTGCAACAGTTACAACCCTCAGAGGACGTCGATTCAATTTACAACTACAGGTTAAGTACCACAAGTCTTCACCTTTTAACAGAACGGTCGGGCTGATATATAGGTCCCTAGAGTATTTGAATTGATGTACAGTCAGGTTATACGTGCTCGATGGAATTGTGACCGGCCGCCGACCTACGAAAAATATATTAAAATGGACATCTCTATTTTTAGAGTGCTGCTAATTGTACTTTACGGTCGATCCATTGTTTATCTCACTTTCTAAATCTAAAGAATTTAACAGTCTTGTCAGGTGGCTTGAAAAATAATTCCCAGGAGGACTTTTGTATCCGATTGTGCGACAATTTTATGACTGTCTACAGTGAAACTTTCCCAACGTTTGGAATTACGTGTTACCGTTTACTATAGAGGATCTAGAATACCTTGGGATATTTGCATGATGATAAAAGGTAATACAAAATAGTTCATTTTATTCCTTTTTTGGCATATCAAAACGTGTATAGCTTGCACGAGAATCATAATTATGTTTCAACTGTAAGGTCTTGTTTGCATAGCTCACAAACGAATACAGTTCTGTCGAATTATTTGTCCCAAAATAGTTGACATTTCTTGAAATGAAACCTTGAAATATGTTTAGTTCCATTTAATAGTTATTCTTCAGTCAAATCGTCACCTCTTTTGATAATTGGGAGTAATAATATTTATTAAAGTCAGAATTAGAGATGAACACTGTTAGCCTAAACGTCCATAGTACGGGTCATGTCCTGTCAACTAAGTCCTCCCGCAATGCTAATTCCGGAGATATTCCATTACATTCCTCGCTACAGAACGGAAAAAATTTGTTGGGTATAATTCACTCTAAAATTATGCTGTGTAGAACCTGCCCATGCATTCGGCGCATTGAATGTAACAGCCACTTTCAAGTCAACAATAAAAGTCGTGCCTTGTCAGACCTAAATCTATTGACTTGTGTGTTAGAAAATACCACTGGGAAAGCGTGTTTACTAACTTAGAAATAAATAAATGAAATCGACGACTTTTTTACAAAGCCAGATATTTCACCTTTAATTATTCGATATGGACAAAAAGTAACTTTGGCAGAGAAGATTACTAAATTTAGTTTCAATACTGGCGAGCGGTAATAGGTAGCATTTGAAGTACACGTGGTAAAGGAATCGGTTTGTTTCGGAGTTTAAAGGTATACAGTCACCTGTAATCTAAATATGCCTATACATGACAAACGGGCGTTCCTTGGTATTCAAAATGTCCGTGTGAGGGCGCTGTTTTAAAAAGCGGCCACCCGCTTAAAATCTGTGATTGGTTAGATTTTCTCTTTCCAGATTGGAACAGGTGACAATATACCTTTAAACACCGGATACAATAGCGATTAATTATCAAGGCTTAAGTTACAGCTATACTTATGTCGCTCTGCAGTAAAAATCAAAAAAGACATACCAAGGCCAGGAAGAGTAATTTACTTTTTCAGCGGAATCGTCACTTCTACTTTGACAAGTTTTGATTCTTTTGTTTTTGAAAAAGTGCAAATGTTAGACTTCAACGTGAGGACGTTAAAAAGACAATACAGAAAGTGCAATAGTTTTACTTTCAGGAATATATTTATCGTGAATTCGTGCTAATTTTAACAGTTTCTTCTTCTTGGCACATTTAGAAATTCCAATAATTTCCTCTGTCAACACTGCATGTATATTTTTTTTTGTTTTTTATGGATTAAATAATAAGATTATCGCTATGTAAAATTTTGTTTTTGGATGAAGGACGAAGCCAAATGATGTCTGGTAATTTCATTTGACAGGTCATTCTTATTCGTCCATGTCCTCTTTGAGGTCATCAACGCTGGCCGTAGTCTTAAATCGGCGCCATATGGTGCTCAGATATTCGTTTATGAGTATCCATATGCTACCTCCTATAAGATGAGAATACCATACTGAATACCATATTTTCTCTCCATACTTTTTACTACTGGTACCTACAACAAGTATGATTATTTATCACAATTATCACAAACACAAGCCAAGTTTGCCATCTCTTGACAAAAATACAGGGATTTATCATCTGGTCGTTCTCCGTCGCGACAATCCGCGTCTATGTCATCAATGTTTGCGTGTCGGAAAAGTTTTGTGTCAATCTCCGATGAGCTCAACAATATAAACAAACGACATTGTGGCCCGTGTTTCTCCGGCGATCAAAATTTGCGTCGGGCGTGAATATTTCGTAAATATCAGGACAGTCATAATTATAAGCCTGACGAAATACGTCTACTCGATGAATGTTATAACCTTGTATTTTAGTTTTGTCGCCATATTGAAGTTTGTATTCGTATTATTATCTTGACCTGACGGTCGCCTGAAATTTCCATGCGGAAGCCTACTTCACGCCGTACAGTTTCCATTGCAATAAAACGGGGTAGTGCATGCTGCGTGAAGGCCGTATGCAAAGCCTCCAAAAGGCGTGTCATGAAATTAACTATTTTCATAGATCAGGACAATGACATACGAAAAATAACAACGCAGGAATGTAACGCTCTTCTATTTCAAGGAAATTATGTGATTATGTTTCGGAAACAACGTACTCGGAGCTGGTCGCATAACCGTGGGTTCTAGAACCATTGCGACCAGGAACGTTACAGTGTCTGCGCCGTTGAGATTCAATCGAATTTTGTTCACGAAAAGTATCGTAACTTCGCCTGAGGTAAATTTCCAGGTCTATGATACCTTTTAAATTCGGTATAACTTTGCGGAAGGTACGTATAGATACGTCTGGCGTTCACCCTGTAAGTGAACTTCAGAGCCCCGTTCTTCACTAACCGACGACTGGAAATGACTGACAACTTTCCAACAATGCGTTGATATTAATAGAAAAGTAGTGCTAAAGTTTAAACGCGGAATCATAGAGTCTTCGTTGCGAAGTGATAGGGTCATTACGCTACACGTATTTCCTTAGCTGAACGATGAAAACTATTAGATAATAATATCTAAATAGCCAATGCAAAGTAACCTTTCTATCGCGCATTCCTCTGCCGTTACATTTAATGCATGCAGTCCCATAGGGTGTGCAAAGTGAAATCAATACTCATTTAATACAAAGCGTATTGCTTAACACCAGTGTTTTGCCTGCTGAGAAGTATGCCATGGGAGGCGAATATCAAGAGACTGTAACATATTATAGCGATGGAAGTATTAACGTTTATTTGATCGAATACATAAACGTATATTTGACGTGTATATGACGTGTAAAATTAAATATTCTGGAAAATTCAAACCTTAATGGAGTTGCTATTACAGTAGCCAGCCTTTTCCTTCCATATTTTGTACAGGTCACCTTGGCAACGCTCGAGAACACTCGCGGACAAATTAATGATTCCTTTTTTACTGTCATTAAACAGAAACCGGTTTAAAATTTACATTCAATAGAACTGCGATCTGAAAGTAATGCCCCTTCAATATATGAAAACACGACGTCAGCTGTTGCTGTTCGGTTCCACGGGGTTCAGCTGTCTGTATTTGAACAATGTTGTCCAGGACTTAAATTTGTTCGGATGCTGAATTTAGTGAATCCATTCCAATTTTACCATATTTAACCTTGCTTTGACCTCTTCTCGAGAAAGATATTCCTTTCATTTAATGACATTATTTTTTATGTAACATTGGTAAATTGTTTAATTAAATTAAACCAGCTCAAGAAGCAGAAAGCCTCAGATATTTACTTTATAGTGATTCGCTAGACATCAAGCTAAGAGAGGAATGGCTCATTTAAGAGGCAACGAGATCTCATCATTGTTTATCATATTTACGCAATAATCCCTGCCAAGAAAGGCATAAACGAGATTTGGGAAGCGAATTGTACCCACATCAAATGAATACTACCCTACAAAGACAGTTTTGTTGCTCTATTGTATCATAAAACATTGCCTTGCTCGTCAATGACAGTTTTGTTATTATGACAGTTTTGTTACTCAAAGTCGTACCATTTTACCGTATCGGCGTTACTTCTTGGTCCAATCGCAATGACACATCGACTTTCTTGACTAAAGTCTATAATAAAATTACGTTTTCTGCATTTTGGACAACAAAGGCCACATTATGTGAAAAAGACAAAAATAACGTAACCTGAATATTTTCCTGACAATAGATTACCATGACCAATACATAGCATATACACAATGAAGCATACATACAAGTAACTTCCAAAATATTAGGCCATCCGAACATTGTGAGTTTAATGCAGATAAGTATCATTGATGCTTCGTTTCCCTAGCGCAAAGCTAATGAATAAGTTTTTGCCTCTTCGTGCACTAGAATTTGCTAGTGAACCAATTTCACACAAAATAAATTGCTCTCCATATTCAGGCGCCTCTGCAAAGTAGCCAAGTATGAATAAAAATGATAATTTCAACAATGATGAAACACATATTTTTTTAAATTGGCATCTGGTGTCCTCTTTGAAGGATAAGTTATTTAAGATATTTCAGTATTTCTGTGCAAGGCTCCAGAATCGAAATCGTTACATGTTTTTTTCAGGTTACAGGTACAGCCCTACATTTTAGTTTAATGCTTGACCCGACAACACCCTGCCAAATATCGAGGTATTACTGTTTATCGCACATGATATATCTGCACAGTTCCCCCTACTGTCTATGGTGTGTACTGCCATCCTCCTTCTGTTTATAGAGTATAGATACCAGTATTTTAATTGGCCAGAAAATGAATCATATTTCCACAAAACCGGAACCATTACTGCACAATATTGAGTGCGGCCCAGCAAGTATAGAACTACTGAATCTCCGAAGCGTCGAAGTATATTCACAATTGTTTCTCTTTATGGGAAAGTACAGGTACAGTTTTACCTTACCAAAAGTACACGTGCTCACACACATACATATTTCAAATTGTACGACCGACATCGGTCACAGAGTGCTTTGTGTATCGTATCTGCTTCCCATAGAATAAAGCGTACCGTGCATTATGGAAGAACTAATCCAGTCTGCCAGTAAACCGATTTTCCCGATAATAAGTTTTACTTCCTAGAGAGTGCAATTACATTTAGCATAACCAAGAATCAACCACAACAATCCGACAATCAAAACAGCATGAAATACATCAGAACATGCCATATGCTCATTCACGTGACGTCAGGGGGGTATTTTTCCAGTTTTAAACGGGCTTCAATGTACAGTGCCTATACATAGAAGCTCATTTAATTAAAACAATTAACAAGAGTATGAACATGTGGTGTGTAATAAAACATTTATTGCCTGGTCTTTATCCGGGCTAAAGTCTCGGTTACTACCCCTTGTGGCCGTGTGTTACCAGAAACACATCGCTATACTCAGCCTACGGCCTCGGTGAATAGTGATATATTTCTAGTAACGCATGGCCCCTCGGGTAATAAAAGAGCCATATAGCCCTCAAGACAAGGTGGTACAAAGTGGGTGCATTACGTTCCAGATTTGAAAGGCGACTGACTTTGGGTTTTAGTGCTACGTTATAGAGTAACATGTTCGGACCTCAGGAAGATATACTTAAGATTTCACGTCGTTAGGCAAGCTTGTCCCCATTTAGGCAAGCTATCAACGGAAACCTATCACTTACCCTTGTAATTACCTTTGTTATACTTTATTCGTAATCAACAAATTGTCCATCATCGTCATATTTCAAATTCGATACCAAAGCTTCGACACCAATGCTACTCAAGTCATGTGCCGGTAACTTCTGTAACTTTTTCCTTTAACCGCGCACAGAGTCTCGTTCTCACGATTTAACTTTGGAATGGGAGACGTCTGCTAACACTTATTCTTAGCGATAAGCAGACTGACTGACCGATGACCGCAAGAATGCAGATTGCATTCGTGGATGCATGGGACGTTTTAATGCTACGACACAGACCAATCACTGTCCCGCGAAAAAAGCAGTGGGAAGCGGGTCACACATTGCAACGTTGACCATATATTAACTCCGAGCCTTCATAAGGGATTGAAATTTATTTCTTCAAACTGCGAGCGATGTCACTAATTCATCTTACTTTTCCTCTGAAATGTAGTATAAAGGCCTTACTTTCAAATTTTGAAAGCCTGTATTGACTGCTCAATGTTGAATTTGCTCGATTGAAAGTTTACAACAGCTATATGGTCATCAAGGCGGAATAATATCAATTGCAGTAACACGGTCGCCATCAACACTTTTGCAACCATCAAATATATGGATACATCGTGAAGCAAGTTTGGTCGACATTTATCGATTTCGCCGGAAATTTCGTAACGACAACAACCATCACCAATGTCTAATATGGTGTCTTTATTTTGACCAGTTATGCTCCAACGAGTCTAAATACATCACTTAAATACAACTCGATCTCGATGTCCATC
>LD346679.1:331487-347702 GCA_001465055.1 Ptychodera flava
TTTACTATATTTATATCTGGCGTACAAATTCTGCAAGACAGGTGATTTTTTATTCCTGGTGTGAAAGGGAATCTTTCAAAGTTTAATTGGCAGAAGAGTCAGGTAAACTTTCTTTAGAGGCGTATAATAATTTCACTCCTAATGGTTGCTGTATCACCCTAATATGTAGTAGTTGACCCAATATGTAATACCAACTGTATATGTGATAACACTTAACCCAATATGTAATAACACAAAACTCAGGATATAATGCTTAGCAAAATAATACAAAAATACGCCTAGAGACATGACAACGCCCTCAGTAACCAGTAACCATTCAAAGTTTTGGTGAAGATGATGATAATTATTTGGGTCAGCAAATTTGATCAGATAATAAGCACGCCCTCAGCAAGCATTTAAAATTCAAATGAACTATGTTATGAAATCGACAAAACATGTTAATATATATGGCCACTGATCATGTCCTTAGCAACCACTAAACAATCAATTTTTTTGTAAAAGGAAACACGATTGTCTAGATCTTTTGATTAATAAAACGAAAAACACAAAAGAACTTTAACAATCGCAGATTCTGCAACCCAACCTTTTTCATCTAACATTAGTCACACACCTGAAGATTTCTGCTGTTGATCATTAAGTGCACTGTATGGAAATATAGAAAATTTAAGCTGCAATAATTACTTTAATGGTCAACCAAACATACTTTTTGTAAGGAAATTATCACTAAATCACAAAACTTACTGCGTCGTTTGGTTCTTATAAATTTATCGAGAACATAGGTAATACTGGCCCATTGTATGATATCAACTCTGTATGTAGTAATTTCAAACCCAATATGTAATACTAGCCCAATATATAATAAATCTTAGCCTAGTATGTAATGCCAACCAAATATGTGATAAAACTTAATCCAATACGTAATACTAACCCAATATGTAATAACACTTAACCCAATATGTAATAACACTTAACCCAATATGTAATAACACTTTACCGAATATGTAATAACACTTAACCGAATATGTAATAGTACTAAACAGGACATATAACACTTACCAAAATAAAGGCAGTATATGCCTAGCAGTCATGACAACGTCCCAGTAACAACCAATAGCATTTTAAACACTGATGAAGCCGATGATGGTGATGATTATTAAGTTTAGAAATTTGCAAAAGCTAATTCAAATTCACAGAAAATATAACCAGAAATTTAATTATGACTGTATCGTTTACCGACCGGTTAAAGCAATACCTTTAGCAAATGATCTGTAAACAAAAAATAGAAATGCACCTTTGCGCAGGTATCTTCAGCAATCCGAAAAGTAAAGGGACTAAGTCGGCCATTTTTCATGAATTTTGTTTGATGCGAGATACTACTTATATTGTTCGACATGTCGAAAGATACCGAATGAATGGATGACAATGCATACATTCGACCCTGGTTTTAGACAAATCAAATGAAACCATGGCGAAAATGAATTAATGGTCATGACCATTAATTCTTTTTCGTGATGGTTTCATGTATCGTGTCCAAAACTGGAGTCGAATATATGCATGGTCACCCATTTATTCGGTATCTTTCGACATGTCAAACAATATAAGTAGTATCCCGCATCAAACAAAATTCATGAAAAAAGTCGACTTTGTCCCTTTAAGCCAATGTAAAATTATTTTGATCATCTACCAAACCTATGTCAATCTGCAATAAAGGAATACGACACAAAAAATTTGAGAAAATATTACATGCAGTATTAAAGGCTCTTTGATTTGTCTCCAAAGAGTTTCTTTTGCAAATTTTTGCCTTTAATTCTATAACATCAATATTTTAAACTGGTATTTGCCATAAAGTAATACTGTCTATAAAGATTTTACTACATATCGGGCGAACCCAGTATATAATAAAATCTCCACCTATAATGCATGAACGTTTTATAACATATTGGGTTAACCAAATACGTATTACCATCTCCACAGACAATGCATGGAGATTTTACTACATTTTGGCTGAACCCAATATGTGATAAAATCTCCGCCGACAAAACATGGAAGTTTGATTTTATAAAAGGTTGCCCCTATTTACATGTTCTTAAATCCCCATAGACAATGCATGGAAGTTTTATTATATATTGGGTTAACCCAATATGTAATACAGTTTACGAACATTATCGATACAGAACTTTAAAATATTGTGTTCGCCAAAATATTGTGAATTGGCACATATGTGTCAGAGAATATCATAAATAGATACACATATTTCTTATATCCGATAAAATAGACCTTTCAAACGAATTGAAGGTATCCTCATACAATCAAATTTTGATTTATCAATTTTTGATTTAGTCACTTCCGTGTCTCAGAACTAGTATTTACCTCAGGCCATGTTTCCGTCAGGCAAAAGAGCCAACTTATTAAATTTTGTTCATTAAATTGTGATATTAAGCAGCATTATGATGTATTCGTAGTCGCCTTCATATTTACCCTAACTTTGTTTTGGTTTTTATGACTGTTGCTGGCCACAAAGGTTCAACATATAAACAAACAAGTAAAATATTTGTACCAGTGCTTTCATGTTCTGAATCTGACTGCCTAATTTGATGAAACTTTCTCGGCAAAACAAGTTTCACTATACAGACAGAGTTAGCCTGCAATCATAATAATCACAACTTTACCGTTTACTATTGGTACAGAATTTTCGTAATAAAATTATCGCAAAATTAACGCTCAGGTATTTTCGGCTGTATGAAAATTAAGGCACAATTGAATGTAAAATTTACATGTTTGCTGAGGGTGTGCTTATGGTTGCTAGGCATACTTAATATTTTTGCAAGTATACCGACCTGAACAATTTTTGCTTCTTCACTTTCATCAAAAGTTTTGAAGTGTTGTTGGCTACAAAGGGGCGTGTTCATGGTTGCAAGGCGTATGTTTTTTTATTTTGCATAGCATTTTTCATACGTTCAGTGTAATTATATATTTGGATAGTATTACATATTGGGTTTTGTTATTACATATTGGGTTAGTATTACATATTGGATTAAGTGTTATTACATTTAGGGTTACTATTACCTATTGGGTTAATTATTACATATTGGGGTGATACAGGTTGCTCTATCAAAAGTCGTAAGTCCATTTCCCTGTGCAAGGAGGCTGTAATAGACAATCATCGTTTACTGGATTTCATTATGGAGGTTAAGACCATAATTGACGTCTTCTCCACGTAGAACAGCATTGTCATTATGATATCATGCTTTCTCGAGTAAAGAAGGCATTTTAAACTAAAATGCACCGAGGGACATTTATTAGGACCCTCTAATTTTCAGAATGCTTTTCTTGTCTGCTACATGTGAGCAAACTTTCCTTTTTTTTCGTCTATTTGTAAATCAAAAAGGTTGTTTTCCTACGAGAGTAAATACATGGTAAAGTGACAATTTTCGATTTGAATATCAGAATATTTTACTCTCATTATTTTGCTAATTCCAAAATCTACATAATGACCCCAGACTTTTATTTTTGATTATGGAAGAGATTGGTTTATAACTTTCTTGACGAAAGTTTGACCAACACTACTAACGCTTTTGGTATAAAGACTCTCATTAACTTTATAGCGGTAGATTTCCTTAACCATGAACAAACGTACGACGTTTAATAATTTCAATGAATTATTTTGATCGACCTGTCCTGTTGCCAGTGTTGGTTCACGTCTTCCTTGCTCACACTGGATTAAGAAAACCTGAAAGTAAGATTAGAACGCCCCTTATAATAAGCTTTTATGTACAATGACATATCCCCTGAAGCAAATGTGGTGAAGGGAATTTAGAAGACGCTCACCTGGGAGGGCACATAATTGATAATCTATGCTCTCAGGGTGAAGCAATTTTTAAATTAAGTGCCACTGTCAGTATCTCACAGGAGTAACACCTCGAGTACTGGTGGAGAATGCCATCTCGGAGATGGTCGACAGGGAAAATATGCCAGTCAGCATGTGATTGAATTAGCCTTACTATCAGATGAAGTGATTAATTATGACAAAGTCCTTTAAAGCATAACTCCACAATGCACCTGATAGACACCTACACTGGATTCTCTGACCTAATGTAAAATTACTGACCATGAGTGATTGCCAGTACCTGAACTTTTTATTCGTTGGAACCCTTTTCAGACTGTTTCTTCACAAATAAAGGAAATTGCTTTATCCCCTATTTCCTTCAAACTTTTCAGTCCACTTCTTCTTTAAATCCTCGTGTTTTCTCGATCTTCGCTGCCTTTTTGATAGGGCTGGTTTCAAATTGCTAAAGGATTGCAAACATAAAACATTCTTTGACCTTGATATAGTGCATGAACGTAACATCCTCTCCTTTATATCATCAAGTGTGAAATAAAATACTCATAAATATAACACCGGCTGTAGAAAATTATTTCAATACATTTCATGGAAGTAACATAAACACTTAGCAATATTTTCTATGAAACTAGTTCAATTATCAACTGTCAAGAGCGGCCTGTAAAACACTGCATCACGTAAAGTACAATAAAAAGTTATTCATATTTCGAATTGTCTTATTCTTACGAAAGCAAGTTTATCTCCTTCATTTCCGCGAGTTATCCCATAAATGGTGCCCTAGGAATATGTCGTATCTTATGTTCATGCCTTTGCATACACATTGATGAAAACAGCATTTTGTGTCTGATATTTTTGAATCTTTCCCAGGGTGGATAAAGCTTATATTCTTTAACCTTGAAATGGCTGATTTGTGTTCCTGCTGGATGTAGCAATAGCTAGTTTATGTCAAACTTCCTCTTAAAGCTTGTAACCGTATGTTTTCTGATCATCATCTCATAGAAAGGATCTCTCTCACACATCAATCACTGACATTTTCCTGTCAATGAAACACTATTTGGACGTCACAAGGGCGACTGTAGGTGTGGAACAACATATCTATTTACTGATTGTCGCTGGACAATCTTAGGCGCCTCATAAATCTAGGTAAGCTGAAGTATTAACCCGTAAAACGACCAGCTTCGGCCTACGGACTAAACAAAGCCCCGGCCTAAACCACACAAATCAACTGAGCCCATTCCTAGATCCCAGGTGAATGGATTAATTTTATTATTTTGGGTAAGTTTGTTTCTCTTTAAAGATTCAATTAATATTACTACAGTCGCCTGCACGTGTATACAGGTATATTCCATATCAGAAACATGTACAGGCTTCAATCGATCATGAGTTGGCACAAGCGTATTGTGAAGCAGGTTTTTCCGTTGGAATATACAGTGAAATAAATGTTCGCATAAAACACAGTTGTATTAATTTACGCATAGTTTATGTGTTGTTTAACCTAATACGCGAAACCATTACGTCAACTCTTAATTGACTTTAAACTTTAAATATCACATGTGGTACATCTAACTCTGCATTAGAAACTTATGTTCGAAGAAATTTTGTACTCATGACGGCGCCATAACATCAGCAATGACCAAAGCATAATGGGAAGCGATCGTTTAATATTCATTGTCAATTATGGCAACAAGGCGGCAGTTTTTCTAATGGCCTTCAAAGGATAGGATAATGATCATTGAGAGAATGTTACAAGTCGTAAAGCATAAAGTGCAAAGCAAAAGTAGTGAATACATTTCAGACTATGAACGAAGAAAGGCGATAACACTTATCCCAATATTTCCTCGTTATCTTGTAGGCATGAAGTGATTTATTTCGATATTTAATCGGGTGAACGTGCAAGTCAGTTGGATTCATCGTCAATGGAAAAGAAATGTCATACTGCAAATTATCTAATTTGATGATCGCAGAATTAGAATTAGAAGTGTTAACATCTCCTCTTATAACTAAGGCCATTCTCAACAGTCTCGTCAATTGCTAGTGAAATTACTACTGTGACATTTCCTTGTATTGGAATTAAAACTATCCATTCGTTCGTATCGGCATTTGTCTTTCGACGGCAAGATATGTTTTATTTTTAGAACAGATTTAAGTGATCCCTTAAATGAGCTCATGATTGTGTCGATTTAGATGTGTGAGCTCCTTAACCTGATGGAAATGTACATGGCTAGAACACAACTCGGAGGAATTCAATTTTAACGTTCGATACTAGTCTCTTTACGTTATTTCTGTCGGCAGTACTAAAATAGGGAAGTCACCCATCCGGGTTTGATACAAATAAGATTTTTTTTTTGTAATTCACGACCAAATGCAAACATTCATTACTCTATCGCGAAATATCTAATGGCAAGCACTTGTTGCTGTTAGAATATCATCACTTTCGATTTAGATTACACCAGCAGCATGTACATCAAACATCAGTAAACCTTGATTTAATACCTTGTGCACATACTAGCAAATCTGATTTAATCATTTACCGTTTGTCTGTTGTCATGTCCTTTGCCTATTGTGCTAGCGTTTTCAATATACTGTAATCTAATTTTTATAATTCTGGGTGCAATTATTTTTATGGTGACAATTACAGGATTGTTGGAGTATAAGGTAAACTGTTTTGAGAAAAATCTTTAGAAATTGACAGCAATTTGCGCTTCTGTTAGCATTGACTATGTCTATATTGTAAAAGTGGATCAATCTCCAAGAGGGATAAAATTTCAAACCACGGAGTTTAGTATTAAAGAGGCACTCCCACTTGGTAACATTTTTAAAACATATTTTTTTTAATGCCAACGGTCGATATTTGACGTGGTGACTGCGCGCGGATCGCGAGATATCGATAAAAACATGTCCTCAAAAAAGTAAAAGTTTGAATTCCGGTGGCCCACCTAAATTCAGCTTCCGAACATCGAACGTTCGGCACTGGGGCCATTGTCAACTAAGCTTTAGAGTACGAGTCTACGCTGACGCTGCTGTACGCCATAGTACCACTCGCGTCTGTGATCGGTCATGCCCATTGGAGAAAGCTGAGTCTTACTGACTCGGCAAAAGAAAGGAAAAAGAAAGTTTGCTGATTCCACCAGAATTCGCATGGTGACTAGTATAGCCGCTGGGAAAACTATCGGGAGCGCCTCGGCATTCTTACCCATTGATAATCGATGCATCGATGGTCTGTGACTCAATTCTGGTCGCACATAGATTAACCCTTTCTACGGGAAAACTGTCTAAATATTTGGAGTACATCTGACTTAAAAAACCAACATTTCATCAAGGAAAAACCCTTGGCACACATAAGTATAACACATCTTTGCCTTGCTAAGAGCGCACTGCACGGATAGCCGACTCAAGTCGACATTGCAATACAATACAGTGGCAATGGACATTGACAGGATTTCAACATCTTGAAACTGAATATGACAAAAACTACCTTGACGCGGTAGGAGATGATATCAGTGATATAAATCTGAACTGCACATTTTCTTGCATATTCGAATTGGAAACATTTTTACGAAACGGAACTTAGTTTCGGCCGACAGGCTGTCTCAGCACTGGCATGTAGTCATCAGAGGCCGCTAATATTTTACACGTTAAAAAACTGATATCTATGTGGTATTGATTAATACAACTGATTGAGAATAATGAAAACGACAAAAACTAAGGAGAAGTTTTTAAAAAACATACCTTAGGTAAAGGCATAATGCAGTATATTAAGTCTTCGCAGTGGGAGGTAAATTAATTGCCTCGTTCGAACTTATTATGGACTCCCTAGAATATCGTCAACCAACACAACAACAAACCTTCGGGGGATTTCGTGTCAAAATCAGAAATGATCGTAAAACTTCGGGATGTGAAAACTACGCTTGGGAAATGACATGTTTTTATCGATATCTCGCGATCCGCGCGCAGTCGCCACGTCAAATATCGACCGTTGGCATTAAAAAAATG
The DNA here is from genome assembly GCA_001465055.1 of Ptychodera flava. Lineage (NCBI taxonomy): Eukaryota > Metazoa > Hemichordata > Enteropneusta > Ptychoderidae > Ptychodera > Ptychodera flava. The sequence continues at coordinate 339,322 of LD346679.1, forward strand.
TGTTTTAACAATGTTGCCAAGTGGAAGTGCCACTTTAAAGGGACAAAGTGGGCCATTTTTCATCAATTTTGTTTGACATGAGATACTACTTATACTGTTTGACATGTTGAAAGATACTGAATGAATGGGTGACCATGCATATATATTCGACCCCGGTTTTAGACACGATACATGAAACCATCACAAAAATGAATTAATGGTCATGACCATTAATTCATTTTCACCATGGTTGCATTTAATTTTTCTAAAACTGGGGTTGGTTATATGCATGGTCACCCATTTGTTCAGTATCTTTCAACATGTCAAACAACATAAGTAGTATCTTGCATCAAACAAAATTCATGAAAATTGGCCGACTTTGTCCCTTTAATTGTTCTAGATACCTCGTCCCCGGTCGTAGATTACCTGTTCACCCTTCAGAAATGTTGATGGCTAAAAGGTAATAGCAAGGACGTAAAAACGTTAAAAGGTGTGTATGCAATTTTCATAAAGGAAATTACCATCCTTACACGCGCAGTACTATAGTAGAATCAAAGGCTGGTGAATTTCAAGAATGACATCTTTGTTTGGTGAGATTATGATGAAGATCCAAGCACAATGAACACCAGATTTTAGTGACAATATTATTTGTCCTCTCGTAAATACAAATACCAAATGTACATAAAACTGAAATGTATGAGATTATAGAGAGAGGCATCTCTTTGATCTAATATAAACACTTTTTATATATGTTAAGGTTGTAATGCGTAAACGCTGCCCATAGATGTATGTTTGGCAGTGGTATGCACCTTGAAAACTAAAGATTTAGAGTATGGCAATTTCGTCAACGGTATTTCTTCTTTCAAATTGAAATCACTAGAGCATCAAATAATCACAAATTCACATGCTTGGTTGGTTGGTTGAAATTTAAAATTCAAAATGGCCGCCATCTCAGTCGTAACTCTATTAGGAAACGTTTAATTTTCGATTTTCACAAGGCAGGAAGGCGAAAGCTTTATTTTACTACATAGGTCCATGAAAGAAGCACAAAAAGGTAAAGTATTGAAGAAATTGAAGAGTCCGAATCTCTGTTCGCAAGGTACACTCTGCCTTCCGACGTGTTTTATGTTATTCTTCGTCGGCAAAATTGCCTGCTTCTCATGAGGTCAAGTACTGTATTTAAACTCGCAAAGACACATTTGTCAACAGCATCATAATGAACTCGTTTGCGATGTAGAACTTACAACAATAACAATTCCGGTGTCTTAGCAACTGCTTTGTAGGATGGTTATTAACCTAAATGTTTACGTAAGTTTGAGGGGTGGTTTCCTGGTTGTGATGCAGACGGCTGTTGACGCGATATAATTCCCCATTATTAACGGAAACTCAAATGCTGATATAATTGCTCTCCGTTCACCCGAAATTCACTTTAAAGAATCGACAATCAACAGTATTTGATCGCTGCGGTAGACAAAGTGAATGAAATGGCTTCCTATTATATAGTGACAAATAATACTAATAATGTTTTTAACTTGTCATTTCTAAATGTAATTAGGAAACCTCGCAAAAAACGACGTTACAAATTGGTAAACTAAAATGTTACACTTAAAGAGTCGGGATTTTTTGGCAGGCATTGTTTTATAATCAAATATACCCTAGCCAATCCAAAAATTATTAAGTGACTTGGCCTGGACGTCAGTTTATTATTTCACTCGGACCTATACATTTTATCATGAAAAGATCAAACTCAGTATGTTCTGATGTCATTGTACCACGTTACAACGCTTAAATAGTATTTTCAAACCCTTGTACTTAATTTTTCCGAATACCACTAAAATTATGGGGATTAATGAACAATTCCATCCAGTATGTATTATCTACATTGGTACTAGAAAGACAAATTACCCAAGATTTGCAGATATTTGATATTCAAATTTCCCGCCGTCCCTGTGTTAACTCTACGGAGAAAAATAAAATTTTCGATTTTCGAAAAACTAAGACTGTGAAATTCTTTCTTACTCAAAGGGCTTCAAAATGAACGTAACAAGTGGCAGATCAGAAAAGAACTGGAAAATATCTGTCTCCGAGGCACATTCTACCTTTATGCAGGATGTAGTGTTGCTATTATTACACAAACAAGTTGGACTTTTTGTAAGTTGATATCTGAAACCTAGGCCATAAATGATGAAAGGTGTAAGCTGAACTCCGTTCAAATGGGGCCTTAGGCAGCAGCTCGAAAGCCCAGTGAAGTCACAGTCGACCACACAGACATTTGTTTCCGATCCTAGAAATTAAAACAAGGATTTTCATACCCTACTGCTTGATCACTTAGAACACATTTTGGTGGCAACGGATTTCCCAAAAAAAACATTAAGTCCAAAACTCATGCTAAGGTGAAGGTAGCAACATACCTTACAGCAACTTTCAGATTTTTATTTTTTCTCAGCTTTAAAATCCCAATACCAAATAAAGTATATATTTTCTGAAATCCCTGATATTGGGAAATTCGACCGTGTACAGTACACAGTCATTATTTGCATAATAGTCACGTGACAAGCGTTCCAAAAATCGGTTTTTCCTCCCTTTAGCGAACACCCTGCACGATTTCCGGTTGAAATTTATGCATTAACAAGCCTTAGCTATATATACCCTTCAAATCCGTGCCTACGATTTTTTCTCCAGTCTCCATTCAAATTACATGGCGCGATAATTACAATTCCTTGAAAAGCACCTTAGTCTAACACCTTTAATAGTGCATACCAAAAAACAAAGGCATCTATAGGAAATCTCAGACACGAATTTCAAGGATATCGCCAAAGCTTGTCAATGCACACACTCAACTGGAAATCGTGCCGCGTATTCGTTAATGGGAGGAAAAGCCGATTTTGGAAGGTTTAGCAAATCGCTTGTCACGTGATTATTATGCAAATAAATACTATGTACTGTGCATGGATGGATTTTCAAATATCAGGGATTTCAGAAAATACATACTTTATTGGGGTTTGGGACTTCTATAACTGAGGAAAAATGAAAATCTGAAAGTGTCTTCTTGGTGTGTTGCTACCTTAAATGAATACTGTTTCACAGACAGGCGCGGGATACTATGGATAGAAACACAAGCACGTTACAAAGTCAATTGGCCTGCTTGATTTGTCATGGTTCTTCTGATTCCCGCAGATGGCGCATTAAAGGTTAACCTCGACAACCCTTGGAGACTGGATAATATACCACTTACAGTCTTAAAACACTTCGGGGCAAGTTAAATTGAAGCAGTTGAAGATCACCCGTTGTTGTAGCGCAAGCAGCGTGCTAGAGTGATATAATCATGTACGTCAATCCTATCCCGCTCTCTGCACATGTATCTAAACTAAGGACAACGATAACTCGTTACGGGTTTGGTGCAGTTTCGAGTACAGTCAATGGAAGGGAGCCCCTTTCAGGTCTATTTTGCCCCGAGTAGACCAAGAGTTTTGCTGTTATCTAAATTTTTAAACCCTTTTCTTTTTGACTGTAGAACGACGTGACAACAAACTGAAACTTTTGACCAATGATTTTGTAAAGAATGTAAGCTGTCGACAAAGTATTCAACGGAAAATGTAAAATTTTGACTGCCCCATTAAGGAAAAATCGATATCGCATTGTTTTTGCTTTATAGCTTTATATATTGAACCGTCAAGGGTACAGAAGTTTCAGCTCCAGGGTTGAGTGCTCCCTCACCTTGAATCGGTGGTCTGTGTCAGACTTAAACCTTCCCATGTTTTATATCGAATTTACAAAGAAGGCTATTTGTAACCTCGCCGACTATGATTTAATTCTCACAGTATGAAAATAGGTCGCTTCAGTAGTTCACAGGGCGTGTTGTTCCCAGACTGCCTGTCACGACTAACACTTTAGAATTAATGCATACTGAATGTCACGTCTTCTTATAGACGTCATTTGTCGGCGACAAACGTAATAGCTGTACCTGACCTAACGATTTCATTGCCTATTAAACAACATAAATTAATTTAGTGGTTTGATTACTGTAGGCTCGGTCATAGACCGTTCATGACATGATTGAGGGAACGGTCAGTCTTCAGTTGAGGATAAGGTTGTCGGTGGATTTTTTTTCGGGACATGACTGTTATCCAATAAAAACAGCCTATGGGTGACCATCGTTCCGTTTTTTTCAGAAACAGCGTAACCGTCTAAGTAAAAGGGAAAAGACAGTTGAAAAACATGTGAAATACCTCCCATATTATGATATAATGACCGACCGTTTAATCGCGTACGTGTGTGTGAATGTGTGTACCGCTGTAAACAAGTTGATGTAAATGTAATACATCATCTTCCATAAATGCATGAAGTATATGTTCTTTGTAGGTTGTTAACCATAGGGGGTCGTAGAAATGTCCGTCCCCAGGGGTAGGGGTGTCTTGGTCTCAGCACAGATTTCTTCTTGCTATGGTTTATTTTATTTTAATACGTTTTACTGTGATATATATTGCCAATAAAGATTTATACTGCCAACCTTTGGTGTCTTGGTCTTATGTTAGCACTGGTTTTGTAACGATTTCTTCGACATATCATAGTCGAACGTATTTAAATAAAATAAACCCTTGCAAGAAGAAACCTCTGCTGAGACCAAGACAACCAGACCCCCTGCCTCTACCCCTGGGTTCGGACATTTCTACGACACCTATGTTCTATCCCATAAATAAATTTTCAAATGTAAAATTAAAATACATAGAAGTACCGTAAATGTGTGCCATATGTGCAGATAATGAGATTATTCAAAGACGATTGTCTTCAAAGAATGATACAACACATTGAATTCATTGTCACTGAATTTTTTAAGACTGGCTATTTGGGTATTTCACTGAAATGAGATGATAGACACAAAATACAAAACTGATTAATTATTCTGTACATATCTTAAAACACTTTAAACGTGCTGTCTTTAACATCATGAATTTTGCGTCACTTCAGTTATGGGCATAGGATTGCGACATTCCAAATTTTGAAATCAGTATTATGAATGGGTTGTGGATATATGTCAGGTTTTTGTTATAGTCAAGTATCTGGAACAGTTTCATACAAATTGATGGCAATCCCAACTGCAAAGATAACAGCAGCGAATCAAAAACATATGGTGGATATTAGACTGTGACTAGCCATATTGTTGAGCATTTATGCACTCGTGCTTTGCGAACTAAAAATATGTTTATTTCTTGTACTGGTAAAGCCTTATATTTAAAAGATAAATAGTATTTGAAGTTTATATTTTTTAGTTGAATAATTGTATGGTATTGTGACTTGTTTCAGATCAAAGACATGAACAACAGGTGATGAAGTATGTCTACTCAAGTAGCAACATATACCAACAAATACATTTGTCCACGTGCTTTGTTGTCGTTCCTGCTGCTGCTGCTGCTGTTATGGGGTTGTATGCTAATGTCTCAAATTAAGTTCTGGGATAAATCAATCGCATATCTGATCCTCACAACTGTCTCTGTTTCACATCGGCTAGGGCTTTGATAGGGGTACAAATAAATTAAAAAGCAGAATATCACCTTATACAATACAACTTCGAATCTCAGTGAAATTTCGTTTATCTAAATTCGATCATTGTATCAAGATATGGCATGACAGGGAGCTTACTTAAAAAGTAAACTTGCTCTGATTAATTTTATAGTTGTCACTTCAAGGTATACAGTCAACTGTAATCTAAATATGTCCATATATGGTCAAAGGGGCGCTCCTTGGTATTCAAAATGCCAATGTGACGGCGCTGTTTTTAAAAAGCGGCCACCCGCTTAAATCTGAGATTGGTTAGATTCTCTCTTTCCATAGTAACTGTAGCAAAATTGGAACAGGTAACAGTATACCTTTAAGAAAGACTAACGCGCAATTGGTGTGTCGTTCCATCCTGGCGAAAATAGTGCTGTCAATAGACCGAAATATCCTTATCAATGACACTGTTATTTTATAATAGAAATCGATTGGCTGTTAGGTCCGATTTCCGTGGCCATTTCGCAAACGTACAAAAAAACAAGACTAAGTAAGTCTTTTAAAATCCCTGAAGCATTAAGTTGTTAATTGAAGAAGGTTAAACTCATTACTTTACTGGCCTTGACGTGAAAGGGATAGCATAGTTTATAATAAACACCCATTGCCTGGTCATGAGGGCTATAGCGCCCGTCTATTACCCCGAGGGGCCGTGTGTTACCAGAAACACATCGCTATTCCCCGAGGCCGTATATAGCCGAGGGGTATAGCGATATGTTTCTGGTAACGCACGGCCACGAGGGGTATTAGACGAGCGCTATAGCCCGAATAAAGACCAGTTTATAGGTTTTTTATAACACACCACATGCTCATGTTGTATTGTTATATAGTTTTTAATGTGTTTTAATATTTTGCACCGCAACAATCCATTGTGACAAGTTTACTGGGCGATGTTTCCACAGCGGTTTCAGTTGTTCGTGGTACCACTTTCTTTCAAAAAGTATTCTAAGCATACCTAGCGACATCCTTAGTTGCCCTTTAATCTTTTCCGTCGATGAGCTGTTCAAGTTCCTAGGCTGTTGGAATGTTGGAAAATCTGTTTTAGAGAATGTGTCGTTACCTATCCCGGACGCACATCACGTTCCAGTCATCCGCCATCGTTGCAAAGCTGCTGACGACACTACGGTCACGTGATCGGGCACTTTTCCAAACGTTGTCAAAAATACCCTCTGACGTCACTTTTGTCGATCCGGAGGGGACTAGACGTATCTATTTTCTCGTCACGTGACGTATTCTGGCGAATCGCCACACGGAATGAGCATGTGGCGTGTTATAATGCGTTTTAATGCGTACTGTCGGCCAAGTATCATATTTTAATTTATCCAACAACCAATTGATATATCGCGTGAAACTTTAGCCCCTGATATTCGAGTGGTGATTTCCTTACCATGTTTCAAGTCGGATGTTGGGTAATTTTGTCTGTTCTTGCCGATTAAAAATGTTGGTATCTTTCTGTATCCTGATAAACAAGTTGGATGAACAGGGGATCCTCAAATGATTGTAGCAGCGCTGGAGAAAAGAGGTCACGCTGTATATCTTCGTTGACGAGGTTGTCCGTTTTGTTCTTGAACCGAAACTAACCGGACCATCAATGTTCCGGAGGGAAATTTGGATGTACTTGTTAAGAAATAGCTAGAACCTACATGACCAGGGAGTAAGTTTGTTAAATAGTAGTATGAAACTGAAGACAACAAACTTAGCAGGACATCGGGAAATGATGTGAAAGGGGAAGTAATAGGAGCATTGATAATACTATGCAATGCACATGCACGTTTGAGCGTCTTGAATCGTAAGGTGGGGATTGGACATTGTAGTGATTGATGTTGAGCTAGGCAATTTGATGCAGTCAGCAGAAGTTTTTAAGCCGTATGGGTTCAAAATTTAATCTTGAGTGTCATGAGCTATTTGGACCTGGATTATGTTTTATATTAAAATGCCAGTCAAAGTAAAGATGTATAAAGATGTATAAAATTGACTTCTTACGTGTCAGTGTTTCGACTGACTGCGGACAAATGGGTTATTGAAAGAAAGGAGGGAGGAAGCTTTCGATTATAACGAGGGTGTTGGCTGCAGGAAATCAGGGATGGTCAATAATGTAAAATTTGACACTCCTAATATCCCTGTATACAATATGACCCTCTTCCTTTTTCGACTTGTGAACATGAGAGAGAGAGAGAGAGAGAGAGAGAGAGAGAGAGAGAGAGAGAGAGAGAGAGTGTGTGTGTGTGTGTGTTCAGTTATTGTCAGTAATGAACATGAACTTGTTCCGTTTTGACTAAAAATCTGACGCATACACAATGATCAGACGTGTGGTGTTGAGTTGGAATTTTTGACCATTGTTTCTTCTCTGCTCTGTGTATGTTTTGACGCATCTGTTGTCAGTTATGACGTCATCTTTGTAAATAACGGAGGGAGGTTCAAATTGGCACTTCTTTCAAATGGCACTGGTTTTTCTTCTGAAATAACAGTGTTTGCGTGGTCGTTCATCTGGTTGACTTTCCTAATATGCGTCCTGATGCAGGATTTGTTTTCCATGCAACTGTCACTGATTGGAATATTTCCTTTGTTGAATATCATGGGTAGCGTTGTGTCTTCACGAAAGTACTTTTCGAGAAATCTCCGGAAGTAGTTTTATTAGGACTTTCTCGCTAAATGGAGGGTGTTTGGACCAGAGAGTGTGTTGTGCAGCTGATTATTTCTTTTCTTGTTTGTGTTTGTGTTAGCGTTTTCTTCGAGGTGTGTTTATTCTTCATCGTAGCCGCGTTTTTCAGTTTCTCTAAGCTTAAATATACTCATCAAACACAACACACAACAAAATCAAATTCGTGGAGGAAAACTATATGGACACCTCTCTC
>LD346679.1:380812-398365 GCA_001465055.1 Ptychodera flava
TGCAACGGCAGCTGCGGTGTTTTTATGCTAGAGCTAATTTTATTTTACGTAATTTTGGCAATTGCTCACATAAAGTGAAGTGTACTCTTTACAAGAGTTTTTTACATAGCGTTTATTGTCTTAATGTTTGGTTTAATTACAGTGTCAAACAAATGTCTTCACTGAAAGTAACCTACAATAATGCATTGAGATTGATATTTAATCTGAAGCGTGATACAAGTATAAGTTTAAACTTTGTTAGCAGAAATATTCTGAATTTTACCTCGCTTCACCGTAAATTGTTGTTTGCATTTTGTGAACGGTTGTGGAAAAGCGAAAACCCTGTTATTCGCAGCTGTGTTAATTCCAACTCTTATTTTCAGTCCAGTTTCTGGAAACATTGTAAGAGTATTCTTTATTAAGTTTTTTCTAGCTTTATTTTTTAGATGTAATGTTGTATTTTTTGTACATTTTACTGTATGGGTTTATGGCCTGAAATAAAACATAATAATAATAATAAAAAAAACGTGCATGTTGGAATTTTAGCTAAATGTTGATTCACTATACATGGTTGTCTATGAGGAAACTATGAATATTTTTTTCCAATACAAAACTAGGTAAATCTGTGTATTTGATTATTGATATTAATGTATTTTATTAGAATAGAGTGGTTACAAGTGGATGTGTGTGCAAGAAATTGGATTTTTGAATTTAACCGAAATGTTGATCTACTATATATGATGGTCTATGAAGAAACTATGAACAACTCTTTTCCAATACAAAACTGGGTAAATCTTTGTTTTTATATACGCATGACTGTAGACATTTCTGTATTTTTTAGACTAGGGTGGTTACAAGTGGGTGTGTGTACAGGAAATAATTAGATTTTGGAATTTCTCCGAAATGTTGATTCAATACACTTAGTAGTCCATGAAAGAACTATGAACAATTTTTCCAATATAAAACATAAAACTAACAACATCTGACGTTTGATAGTTGATATACACTTTTGCCCATGTTTTTATCTCTTGTCTTTCATCAATTTTGACTTTTTCAGTTGTATAATGTAGGATACCACTGCATCTTCTTTGCTTCTGAAGCTTGTCAATGTGTCTGTATTTAAAAGAATCAATGTATTTCATCGGTGATTTCCTATAATTGAGGAAAAAACACATGGACAATAGAAGGTTTGGCCGTAAAATTAGCTTCTGTTAAAAGTGACCCCCCCCCCAAAAAAAGAAAGATAGCTTTATAAAATATGATCCTCTCCCTTGGACAGTTTTCTAAAAAGTGACACCCCCGTTCCCCCAGCCACCCCCAACTGTAATTACTGAAGGGTCCCCAATGAGAATGGCGTCGACAAAGGTCCGCCGCGCGAGTAACGTCATAGATGAAATCTGTGATGTGTAGATAGGATCATACATTGCTCAAATACTCAATTTAAATAAGGTGCATATCAGCCTCAAGGGATCTTCCTTCAAATTTTAATAGAAATTGCTTTTACTCCCTGCGGATAAACTTGTCATTTCTTTAAAATCGCCGTTCACCGACTTTAAAGACACAAGAGTAAGCGAATGGTAGGTAGTCGATACTGCCTTGGAACTTATCCTCGATGTCGCTATTATTGTTTATTTGGCAATAAATTGCATTTGAGTTTTAATATAATCGTTTAGATGCCGCAAGAGATTGTGCTTTTGTAGAGAAGATTCATGTCGTAAATGTATTTGTAAAAATTCTGTCGGATAATTGAAATATTAATTATTAATCTCATTTCAGAATTACACTGGTTCCCTAGTGTTTCAACGCTTTTCACCTATACTTCCGATAACTTTTCAAACAATACAAAACCGTCACTTGAAATCTCACACGAGCGTTAAAACTGGATTAACTACAAGTGACCATCTTAACTTGACACTAATTCTCAACAATTCCCAACACACTTGCAGCTTATTTACAATATTCAACTCACGATTCCTTGCTCGTTACATCATGCTTAAAAAAGACATTGAAGTACATAAGACGAACGAATATTCTATATATTTATTGTAAGTGTAGTGTAATGAGATAAAACACAATATATCCGAACTAATTTTTTCTTTTGGTTCACACAGTCTGTTTGGTGCTTGGACAACATTTTGTCCGGGAAATTTAAAAAGCTGTCCAACAATCGCTGTAAGTACACTTAAGAAGCGGACAACATTTTCAAACTTGGTAAAGAAAATGCAAAGAGTTTTTTTGCTATCTGTGATCTCATTGGCAAAAAAATGACAGGACGGCAAACAAAATCATTATTCGTGACCGGCCTCTAAAAACGTTTTATTTTATTTCTTTTTCAACTCAAAGAGTAATTCAAAACACGTTTTTCTTCGAATGCATGTGTTATGTAAGCAAACATTGCATATCAATTTACCTTATACATTCAGCAGTGACTTGATATAAATGCAAAAAGCGGTCCACCTGTGTTTATGATCTTATTATCCAAAAGAAAACAAAAACAATGTCTCCATTTCAAACCTCGATCCATCTTAGAGAAGATCTATGAAGTTCCCTGTCATTCATTGTATGAATTGTTGTGCACTTCTTCTTTGTACTTAGAGTCGTCACACGTTTTGCCCGCATATCCCCTACATGGATAATTGAACAGTGTAAAGTAAACTCAGAAAAAGGGAAAAGGTAGGAGGAAATAACCTTACTTGTGAATTTTCCAACCTGCACATTTTTAAATGCGATTACAGAAATAATATCCCTAGGATATACAACATTCTTTCTGAGCATCCATAGTTTGTAGTCAACTTCAGTTATACATGCAAATATACATGACATCACAGGCTTAATTGAAATTTTGTAGTCTTCAATGTGTGTATGTGTGTGTGTGTAAGTGTGTGTGTTAGATATTACTAAAAGGGGAGCATATGGACAACACTTATCGATCGATTTCATATCTGTACAAACTTTGATCGATAAAGATAGAAGAAATGGTAGGGAAATTGTGATTATCCTTTAATAGTACCTCTTTCAAAAGTTTAATTTATAATATTTCCTACAAAATTCTGTAATAGAAAGAGAAAAGTATTATAATTATGATCATAAATAATCGCAATGTTGACAAAGAAAGTGCAATTTGTCAAGTAATAAATGTCGATGCTTGCAATTGTTTAACCGACACTGATATTTTCTGTTTATATTGTCATTGCGTAATATATAAGTTGTAATGGACATAAACTCCTATCAAGTTGTGGGCGAAATCTGTATTGAAACCAAAAATCAAGACAAAGATAAATATAGATATTTGCAAACCTATATCTACAGAGACGTTAAAATGAATATAATAAACTGTATGATAAGATAATATATACTTTGTAAGAGTATCTGAAAAGTTTTGAATTTTTGCCTAATTTAGTTCTCCCAGGGTGATGACTGACACATCATCGCCTATTATGAATTACATAAAACGATTTCGAAACACATTTGTTCGTTTTACTTGTATTTCTTGTGCACATTAACTATGTTTGTGGTAATTTCTGCTGGCTTGCAAATCCTTTGAACCGTTTGCTGCTTTGAATATAGGAACTGATATGTGTGGTTACAATTTCCATCCATTCCAGCATTTTAGCGTTTCTGACATTTTTCGAATTCTATGAGAGGGGTACATTTTTGAATTAAATATTTTCTATTGTGTTATAAATCAATTTTAGTTAACAAACTCGTACTTGCTAAAAATAATCTGACCGAAATATTGTACTAAATGCAAGTTTAATGATGGTTATCAGTTTCCCATTTTAAAACAAGATGTTCAAAAATTAGACTAAATGCACATTTCAACATGAAATACATATACATATTAAAATTATAACAACAAGAATTTCAAAAACCTCGTTTGATCTTACAATGTTGGTTGATGATTTTCCAGTCATCTTTGTACCAAGTTGCCAAACGGTGGGAATGTCTTTTGTTCAAACGGTAACGTGAACGCGCCTTTTTCATCTTGCGTCTGTCTAAGCGTACGTTCGCGATGGTGTCTTTATAGACTCTGCATTTGCCCCTAAATTTCTGAACATATCATTAGAAAAGCAGCATTTGGCGGATAAACACTTGGTTTGGCACGTATGCCTCTCTTGGTCACTAGAATTTCGCCGCGCGACCTTATTTTAAGGTTAATAATCGTGCCCTCGCATAACGCTTGTGTTAATCGTAGGTGGGTTTTTGTTTCTGCTGACTACGAAGTTCTGGCGATATTTTCTGAGATCCATTTCTGGACATAAATACAATAAAACCTGTAATGGCAGCCAAAGTTTGTTACAACGTTTAAAAGTAAAAGAATTTGTTCATTTATGCGTTCATTACATACGAACATTAGTACATCCATTATTGTCCGTACCAAAGTCCCTCTGCTCAGACTGTGTTCTTACGCATGTCCGTATATTGGTTGCATGCAGGCAATTGAATGCATATGCAGCATTACATATACATGTTTTAATGGTTCATTAAATGCAGACACTGTTATATATACACACAAAAAACACTCATAAACACTCAAACACAAATACATACATACATACATACATACATACATACATACATACATACATACATACATACATACATATATGCGAATCTTGCGCATTGATGCAAACGCTCTGAAATAACGATCATTTTGAATTAAGAGCTCTTATAGAAAAACAGCGCTCCTCAGTCTTGGTTGCCCGATGTATATCTGCTGCTTTTTTCCATTGTGATAACAGTACTCTTAGATCGAATGGTTAGTGTTCCTTCCATCAGGGCAGATGAATTAATTCTCGACAGCAACTGCCTTCCGGATCGCTGACACAGAGTGCAAAGGTTACGTAAATCTGTCTGCAAAATACATTAAAAGCTAGTGAATGACATCATCATATTTCTCCGTCTGTACAGAAGGCGCATGCACACGTCAGCTAAGACCACATTCGAATTAGAATACAAACTGAACAGTGACCTGGAGTATGTTAATAAGTGGGCCAGGTGTTTATACAACAGAATGTGCCCGAATACCGATAAAACCAAATGCATGTTGTCACTATAAGCACGGTCCCTCCACAAGAAACCATGCTACAAGGCAAAAAAAGGTCACTTTTGGCCAGTCCAGTGTTGAACATTCACATTGGTCAGATTGGTGACAATGATATTGGAAATGTAGGATGTAAAAAACATCTCGGAGTTAATATTCAGAGAAATTCATCATGGACATCACGTGTTGAGAGTGTGATGAAAAAAGAAAGAGTAAACTGTATTTCCTGTCAGAATTAAGAAATTTTTACCAGTTTCACAGAGACGTCCATTTTAGAAAGGTTTCATATTACCTCTTTTTTATTATTTTCTTAATATTAGTAGTCAGAAGGATATGGGTCGCTTGAACTTTCTTGTTAAGTGGTCATTGAGGATGATTTTGACATTCAACTTCATCCGTTTATAAGTTTACTCTTTTACAATGGTATCCGCTATCTTATCGCTCTACAAGTGCCATTTGCTAGAACCGAATTATTAAATAATGTTTCGATGTAATTGCTCCGAGCCTAAAACTTTTTAGGTGTTTACTGTTTTATTAACCTTATAGTATGACATGTCATAATACCAAATTTATAAATTGTAACATACCCTAAATCCTTCATGATAGATGGTATAGATGAACGGATTGATGAAGCTGTTAGCCATCGCCAGCCAATGAAAACAAAAATATATCGTCAGGACCAAATGATACTTCTCCGGTGACTCAGTGATATCATCGGCGTAAAATATCGTCCAGAACATAAGTGTGTGCAGAGGCAACCAACACAGTGCGAACAGTATCACAACCACGACCGCCATCTTTGCCACCTTTGTAGAAAAAGAAGAAAAAATTACAACTTGAAGGTATATGAGTCCTTAGTGGCAATAAAAGGGTATGGTGTGATGGACTTCATTTTTCTGTCGATGCGTCTGCTAAAGGTAAAGAGATGTAATGCCCTACAAACTGAAAAAGACATAACTTGAGATTATTCAACATTTACACCTCGTTGAACCATCAGAAACGCCTCATTACGATAATAGAATGACAAGAGAGCCAATGACAAAACGAGTAGCGGCATGACGTCATCTCCATGAATCAACTTTAATGGAAATGAAAGTTTCTAGTAACATTGGTGTATTAGCCCCAACCCTCACCCCAGTTTCGTTTGGATAGGATAATAGTGAATTAAACTGTGTTATGAAAAATTCAAGTTAATCTCACCTTCCCAAAAAAGAGCAACATGAACTTTACACCGTAAGAGCTCGGCATCATCAAGAAGTTACTCTTGTCCTCCCAAAGGATTAAACTTTTATATTTACTTAATCAAAGATAGATATAGATTTTGATAAGACTATAATCGCAAATCTCATCACAATTTCTTTCTAAGATGGATTTAATGAGTATTTCATGTTTCACCCACTCTATTTAATATCATCATCATGATACAAGTTAAAAATATCTTGCGTAAAATGTCCTGCTACTTTGACATTTTGACTTTTGACAGTTCAAGGGCCATAAAAGAAATATTCCCTGCTGGCTTTATGGAGGTTGGGGTCACATTAGACGGGTACTGGCTACAGCTGCAGAAGTAGTGGTATGTTCGCATATAATCTAACTCCCATCGGCTAAGATGGACTACCTCACAGAGTTGAAGAATTTCTGACTTGATTCAGGTTCATGTGAGGAATTCCAAAATGAGTGGATGACATTCAATCAACCTCTGTTTTGGTGAAGGATTAATTTTCGCTAGTGTTTTCATCACTTGTATCGTATTATATTTCAAAAATAGTGATGTCATCAGTGAATGTGATTGACTAATATCCACATCTTTATACATTTATTCATTTCAACTGCTGAAAGAAACTCGGCCTCCTTCTCGCTGGTATACCTAAACGCCTGATGTGATAATTAATATGCAATGCAATTTCTAACCATTACTATCGCACACCGTGATTTAGTCTACTGTTTTATAGTTGTCGTCGAAGGTAGTACACAAAATCCCTTCAGTTAGAAGTGTATGTGTCGTCTGTCTGCTTCACAGTAGGGATCCTCTATTCTCCTTCGGCGCGAAGATAACGTATCACCAATAGGTATGCGTCAAACAAATAATTAATTCGTCCAAGCGATGATACAGGATGTGACTAATCGATACAACTTTGATGTTCTCAGAAACCTTAGTGTGCTAAAGAAGGCAAATTTCCTCGCTCTTCGTGATTTAGGTTCATATGGCGTCACTTTGTAGCGTTGCAAAAAATTATTCAGCTGCTTTACTGCAGCTGGAAAAGTTTAATTTGTAAATCTTAACAATGTGATACCAATTTCATAGTCTACAAATCTTATAAATCTTTGAGTTAAGATCTTTCCGAATGATACTTGCTAAGTTTTATCGACGTGGTTCCGTAATAAGTTGTTTAAAGACAGGAATTGGTATGATATTATTGTGTGATATTTATGACTAAAATGTCTTGCAGCAATTATTGAAACGAAACATGTAAAGTTTAGCTGGTGTTTAATTCATGTATCGAAATGATGTTAAGGTAGTATGCACCTCGAAAGTGAAAGACTTATACTTTTCCTCAAACTTTCCTCATTTCCTCATTTCCTAACTAAACCATTTCCTTTGCGAATCAGAATTGAAATCAGGGGTTAGTGTACAAAGTGTGGCCCTAGAGAAACACATTACCTATTATCTACCGATAATTGAAATTAAAAATAGCAACCATCTCTGAGTTAACTCTATTGGGAAATCAAATTTTCGAACCGAAAAAGTGAGGCAGTGAATATGTTTTTTACTGCAAGAGCTTTAGATGAACCCCCAAAATCTTAGATCAGAAAGTAATCTTAAAATTTTGCTAGTCCGAATATCTGTCGCTCGGGTGTATTCTACCGATTAGGTAAATTCTTACTCTAAATGAGACAAAATTTTAAGTTTACATAAGTAAAGAATGGTTAACTAAAGGCAAATCAGACCGTAATCTTATCTTACAACTTTCGTTCTCTCATCATTCTGAATAGTGTCAAAGTCTCTTTTATTCCATCAAGAAGAAAAATGCTGTTTTTCGAGGCACATTTTAGAATCTTCCCTGAATGTCTCTCAGGGTTGGTCATTCACCAATGACCTTATAAGTTTTGACAAAGAATTGAACCTCCTGTAGACTACTTCTCCTGAAACTGTCATCAAAACTGCTCCTGCCATGTCTAAGTATTTGCTTCTTTTGAAATACATACTTTTCTGCTCGAGAAAATCTTTCGTACCGACAGAAAGGTAACTACCATCTCTTTTTTAAGACTTCTGTTCAGAGATGGTTTTCCTAGGTTCCAAATCTCTATCTTTAAAGTTATTCCTAAAGCCCTTGAATAGGCAGTTGTGATTTCGGTAATTATTTTTTCAACATCAGGTGTATTGACCATATCCTTCATCGTCTTTGTGAACACTATACACTATAGACAGACAAAAGATCCACAAAATTTTATTCCCATATCCTAAATCACACTAGCCAGGTATACTGTCTTCTCTGTGGTAATTTTTTCATGGGGAAACATCCCTTTGGTATCAAATGATATAAACAAATAGCAGTAAGGCTGCCACCAATAATACTCAGAATAAGATAACAATTTCTGTATTAATGTCTGATCTGCTCCCCGATATAATTGAAATGACAGACTCCGCTCTGACAATTCACGTTTATTTATGGGCGCGGGCTCGAGGAAAGCCACATTAACGGGACCGACAAGCTTCGCCTGTTCATTTTTGGTTTTCCTCTCGCCTTTGCCCACAAATAAACGTTAATGGTCAGCGCGTCGCCCGTTATTTCTATATTGTCACCCTGTTAAGAAAGTCGAGAGCCGGACCATATCACTCCCATTCTCAACGAATTACACTGGTTACCATTAACGTTTATTTATGGGCAAGGGCGAGAGGAAAGCCAAGAACTAACTTTCCTCGAGCCCGCGCCCATAAATAAACGTTAATGGTCAGCGTGGAGTCTGTTATTTCCAATATATTATCAACGAACCCCAAAACCCGTCAAAATTTACGAAAATTTCCCACCCGAACGACAAGGGGGCCCCAGAATTTGTCAGTGAGTAGTGGGCGCTGTAAACATTTTGCAAAGCGGAGATTTTTTCAAAAAAGTGTCTAAACTTGGCCCACAACTTTTCCAGTTTTATTTTGTGATTGATTATGTATGATCTTTGTACAAATTACAATTTACGTTTTAGCTGAAAAGTTACGATGTTTACGATATTATTCATATTAACGGACACATAAACAAACCATTATTGCGTATTTGTTGTCGGTCACATGGTTCAGTTCGACCAATTAAATGCGACGGACAGGGCATGGTAATATAATACTCCTTTCTACATAACGGACCTGATCCATATCAAATATTCATCCAGACTTGTTTCGATCTTGTGACAAAATTCTGCTTCATGTACTACTGAGTAACCGCAAAACCTATGACAATCATGTTTTCTTACGCGCTACCCCATCAACCGGAAGAATGTCCATTAGTGCACCAGTCACCCACTTTTGATCCTTTTGAGAAGAACATTAGTCTTTTCTGTTCAATAGAGCATGATACTGAACAACTGTGTCGATGCTGTAAAAAATTACCTTTCTTTTTGATTTTGCATGTCGATGATCTCGCAACTTGTCAGGGTTGCCTGGCAACTGCCGCATCCACAGAATTTTAACAACTGCAAAGTATGAGTAGGAAATTACAGCCAGTGGTCCAATGTATGCGATAAGTATGATAAATAGCTCATAGACAATGCGTTCTTTTCTATTGGTCCATACTTCACTGCACAAATAGTGTACATCACCGGACTCCATTGGATATGCTTGTGCTTTAGCCTTGAATAGCTGCACCATTCCTAACAGCATGGATACGAACCACACGGTGGCGTTGATAACCGCAGGTCGCATGAAGGTTGACTTCGCTCTCAAAGGACGTACAACAGCTAGGTAACGGTCTATAGCGATTGCCGTCAGCGTGTATATACTGACGGTGACAGCTACCTGTAAAAACACACGAAAAATAATAATTTGAAGGGATGAGAAGAACATCGTAATAATCAGGTAAATAAATGCTATTTTAATCGTATGCAGATCGCGTAAAAAAACTGTGAATGGTTTTAATATATATCTCTTCGGCTGAAATTTACTGTACGAAGGTACTTGTTCAAAAGAGTTGTTGTGACAGTGTTGATGTATGTCTGGCTTCTGTGCACTTACAAATCGGTGAGGACATGTACCATAACACCCGATGATACTCAGGGAACTCGAAAAACGGAAGAGAGAACTAAGACGAAAGAATAAAAAAGAAGTGCTTGAGTACTTGTAAGCCATGCCAATCATTGTGTTTCCTATATTTCTCATACCACACAACATGATCGTAGTGGGTACAAAACTTTTTCTGGAATTCCAAGTTTAGACATTACTTAATATTAAATGAGACCCGTGCTGGATGTCCAGCAAATTAGCGATAATTTTCTTAGGTTTTGCTTCAATGCTTAAGGTAGCGGTAAAGGCTATTTTTGCACCAATTCTTTTCTCAGAGTTAATGTCAAGTTTCAAGTGTTAGAATCAAGATATTTAGTTCAAATTTTCAGGATAACTCCCTTAGTTAATACTATCTCCCAAGAATATAGAAATTGTATATTTTTAGCCATGATTTTGAAATATGACACCAATCAATATTAAAATTTAATTTTTCATATTTTTTTACATATTTGAATTTTAGTAATAATTGGATAATATAAATATTACCAAATTAGTTATAAATATATTGACACTATTAATTGTAAGATTTGTACGGCAGGAATTGTAAATACAATTTGTTTTTATGATTTTACATGGGTTTACATATCAAAAAATTATTAAAAATTCTTTCAAATTTCAAAATGTGATTTTTCAAAAAGAACTTCAAATACAGGAAAATTGTGCCGTACAAATCTTATCTGTAACCTTGTTAATAGGCTGTAAAAAGTCCATGTCCATATCTCATTTCAAAGGTTGGATTAAATTGGTATAAAATTATGTAGGAAAACTGTTATTCTGTCAAAAATGTTGAAAACAAGCCATATTTGCACCCCTCTTTTGAAGTCACAGAGCAGTCTTTTGGTTAATCTCACTTTTGACACCTCTTTGACACTCAAAGAATCTAAAAATGCATTTACAATAGCAGTCACGCATTCTGAATGCAAGCACTGCCTTGTCAAACTTTCCTGAAAAACAGGAAAAAATGACTTTCCCTTTTCAAACATTTTTTTAAAAGCTAGGGGACCTCTACCATAGTTAATACACTAAGGACTCCCTAACTTCCTCTTATTTGGTCAGTTTTTCAGAATTTTCAACGGGCTATAACTCTGCAATGCCTTTGACCCCAAATGTCTAGTTTTTTTATTCCACAGAGAATGTTGACTACTTTTATGTTTTAA
Source organism: Ptychodera flava (assembly GCA_001465055.1). Taxonomy (NCBI): domain Eukaryota; kingdom Metazoa; phylum Hemichordata; class Enteropneusta; family Ptychoderidae; genus Ptychodera; species Ptychodera flava. Next base: position 392,259 of record LD346679.1, read on the forward strand.
TAGTTTTATTGAAGTTTGTAACTGACGCTCTAGCCTTTACCGCCACCTTAACATGACTACACACGACCTCTAAATGGTATTAACAATTTGTGCTAATTAAAAATGTAGTGCCCATATAACAGTATAAGTGCATATCTCATGATGGCAAGCAAAGTTTATCACAACGGCCAACTTTTCCTTGAACCTTCTGGCGTCTCATTATATCTAACAGCAGTGCAAGAGTTGCCTAACGTTGTGTCACATAGCCGAGAGGGGGCCTATGGGATGTCTTGATTCGTACACTCAGGGTAGAACGTTGGACCAGAACAGAGAGCAACAGGTACACAGAAAACTCTTTGTCGTCCTACTTAATTAACAGAGTAACACGCAAGTTACATCTTAAAGCTTCTCTACCTATGACAAACTAACAATAATCTTCGGGTCACGGTCGTCTGTCGTCTCCAAACGGTCTCCAAACGGCCTCCGTAAAACTCACTAAATGCAGAGCTTATATAGATTGAAAATGTGTATGTTGTCATGACTTTGGTATACATCTATAATTGACTAAACAGGATGGAACGATCAGTTAACACAGAACGTGGAGGTGAAGACTCGACTTCCTTCTTTGCCAATGACAGTCGTTAAAATAATACATCACTAACGGAAGACGAATGCTAACTTAAAGGTCCGGAAAATAAACGAGGGGAGATCATTCTCACGCTGTTACTTTTGTTTGTGAACGCACGACCCTTACTATTACTATATATTTCGGGAGATTCATGGTACCAGCTCAATGTAATATTTCAGACCGGATTATAAAAAGAACAAATGAATTAAAGCTAATCCTCCTTATCATAATAAACGATACAAGAAATAACAACTGGGACAGAAATATCAGGCTATATTAAACATTTGTTTGCAGAGTCCAGTCAATAGGAAGAATAGAACATCATTTGACTTTGTATTTCAGTCACTGTTGGCTGGTAACAAACTTTCCAGGTTTTTTTCCAAAATAAGATAAAAATCTGATCCCGAACATTTTTTGTGTAATTTGATGTAAATTGGATCGTTCGAAATCAACATGTTGAAAACTATAATAAGCAAGTGGTGATGATAACAGTGAAACTATTTTTGATACAATCTATCACACTGTGTATGGATCACAGAGATAAAAACATCATGTGCTATCGAGACATCAGTTACATGTAAGTATTTGAGGTAGGATGCTTCTCGGATTAGACTTCAGTTTTTTACAATTCGTTTCTATTTCCCAGTTGCCTTGCTGGGGGTCATTTTTAAAGATATACAGTCATCTGTAATTTAAATATACCTATATATGGTCAAAGGGGTGTTAGGGGTATTCAAATGCCCATGTGGAGGCGCTGTTTTTAAAAAGCGACCACCCGCTTAAAATCTGTCATTGGTTAGATTTTCTCAACCATGGTAACTGTGGCAAAATTGGAACAGGTGACAGTATACCTTTAAGCTCTTGGAGTAAGCAAGATTTTCACCTTCTTTGTTTCTCGAAAATCGAAAATTCAATTTTCCCATAGCGAAAACACAGCTATGGCAGCTACTTTGAATTAAAAATATCGGTAAATGTCTTGTTTGATATGTGATTTGTTTCTCTGGTACCAAACTTTGCATTATTACTCTTGATTTTGTAAGAGAATGGTTGAAAGTTTTATTGAGGAAAGTTTGAACTAAAATTTTGATTGAGTCTTTCATTTTTGAGGAGCGCTGCGATTCATAATTTAGCTCACATACTTATCTGTTTATATTAAAGGTAGATTGCGTTTCGAAGACATATTTTCGCACACTCAATTTTAAATTATAGTTCCAAGCTCTTGTGATTGACACTTGTTGAGTGGATACAGATTCTATTGAAAATGTAGTAATTTCTCGATCGGATTCAAACTTACAATGTACCTCACCTAATCACACAGCGAATAAATTACAGTCAAAACGGCTCGGCTAAATCCCCGCCCCTTACAAAAAAATTTGTTCAATAACCGAGGTGACTTGTTTCAATTTTTTCTGAACGCGATCCGTCCACACGCTGTAAGAATTCACACTCACATACTCGCTACTGTACATCGCACACAGTACATGTATGTATATCAAAGCAAAGGACATATCGCTAAACTTGACTTCAGATAACACTTTAATTTGTGCTTGCTGTTAAAACAGGATATAACAATTTTGAGTTTTAATATTTGTAAATCGTTATCTCTTTAATCCATAATACTTTACAAGGTATGTCTGATATTTATTGTGATCATTAATGAAGATGATTTAAAACTTCCTTGAGCAAAATTTCAACTACGATTGTTCTGCTTTCAGCGTATTAAGAGGATGTACGTGTCAGTTTGATCGTTTATTGTAAGATTACCATTATTTATTCACCGCAATGCATAAAAGAATGCCGAAACGATTCTATGTTATCACCGACATTTTATAGACCTCCATAGATTGACTCAAATTATTTTACTCCATGGAGTATGTGTCGTAAGTAAGCCGTATTTCCGATACATTAACTAACATGTATTATTTGAAGTTCCCATATCAACATGCACAGTCTCATAATAATAGTTGAGAACCAATAAGCACGTGAAAAAGGCTTACATGAAGCAGGCTTACCACTAAATGGGCCATACTTGGCAGTGTACAACACTACAAATTTTACCACGAATTTGTTTATAAATTTAAACACCTATTCACTCACCCCGTGAACAGGGCTGTTCTCGCTGTGGTGTGTACGTGCACGGGTGTGTTTCCTAAGCCCTGTCACGACAGTGTCGTGTTTGCGCTGACACAGACTACATCACTAAATTGTGCGAAAGCTTGCATAATTCCAGCTTCAGTATGACATTATGAGATATTTATACTCTAAAAACATTAAAGTTTCCGACGCCTATTCGAGAGTTTGATTTCCATTATGTCAAAACAGCTAACCTGAGGGTCACGTGACAAGCGTCAAAGTGACAGGTTACATGTCTACGTCGCTCTGACAAAAACACTAGTTTGTACAACTAGTCGGTGTCATGAGCATTTTGATTCAAAGTCGTTTGGCAAACTCCATGAAGAATGGGTCTCGATATTAGTGCTTGGAGAATTCGGATAGGCTGTTTTGTCCAACCAAGAAATTGGAGAAACGTATCCGTCGATTTTTACTGCCCAACAACGACATGGACGTATGCAAATGAGTTGACGTACCGCCTCATGGCCTGCTTCATGGTCTGTACTTTCACTATTGTTGATGCGGGTCTACTGATTTACACAACAAATCTATACTGGCAGTGGCTGGAAGACGATGGAAGGTTATTGCTTCTGTCAGTTAAATTCTGTTAAATTTCTGTCAGTCGAGTTTGACAACTGAAACTTGAATTTGGAAGAGTTCAAGCTGCACTCCTCGAAGACCGACATCGGAATGTTGTGCGATACAGGTGCGGAACATGGCGCTATCCATGTTTACAACAACTGATTGCTCCGATCTTGGCATGCCGTTTGTTGTGCGATTGTTGCAGCTAGCGGGTGATATAGAGCTCAATCCCGGGCCAGAAAAGGATATCATCAAAGCAATGGAGTCACTGAAAGAAGAAATACTCAGAGAAATGAAGAAAACAGGAAGAGAACTAAGGCAAGAAATGCAGGACTTGAAAAAAAACCAATCCGAACTGAAAACTTCGTGTTCTTCTTTGAAAAACGAATTCAGTGACGTAAAGAAATCTGTTCAATCAATTCAGTCAGAAATCAACGAACTGAAATAAGATAACCGTGTTACTGGCTATGATCTTGCTGCAGTATCGCAAAAACTTGACGACATTTGCGAACGGTTAGATAGTCTGGAAGATGATACTGACAGATTAGAGTCTTTTTCGAGAAGAGACAACGCCATATGGTGTCAGCGAAGAAGAAGGAGAGACTTTTGAACAGTGCAAGAAGAAAGTTGTTACGATCTTGAATGAAAAGGCAAACGATAAGATATGGGATGACAGGGATGTAGTTCGAGCGCATCATGTATCGGTGAACTGGAAAGATCAACCTCGTCCAATCGTCGTAAAGTTCCATCATTTTGACGATAAATTAACGGCACTGAGAGCAAGACAGAAATTGAGAGATATCGGAGTAGGCATTGGCACAGAGTAATATACACAGAGAAGCAACACTTGCATGCCTTTTGTTCCATGGTCGTCTCGGTAGACTATTGGCTTTTCATATTAAAATGAGCTCCAAAGGTGTTAAACTTTTTGGAGGCTTTGTTTGTGGTTGATGATTACACGAGATTATGCGAAAAATACGACGAGATGGCATCGTACTGCCAGTCGCGTAGCAACCATAGTTACTTTGTGAGCTCTCTGGCCAGAAACACTGCTTCACGCCAATCAAAACATAACACGGCAGCAGTTTCATAAACATGTCCTTCCTTGACGCACGTGTAAAAGAGGGTACGACTGACCGTAAACCATTGAGTAAAACCAGACAGTATCGATAAAAGACTTTCAAATTTAGTTCAAACACACTCATTATATATTCATAAAAATATGAGAGGAATTTTTAAAACGGTCAAACTCGTTTTCCTGAAGCTCAAAACACTCCCGTTTTCGCCAGCACGTCAATTCTGCTCAGCACCACACGACAACACACAAACTTTGCCGAACACACTTTCGCTTAACAATTGGGGAAAATCCGAAAAGTACCGAAGGATTCATAGTCGGCACTCTTCGGAAAAGAGAGGCGAGAGCAACCTGAGGCGAGGCGAACATGGATGGGTTACGTAACCGCTTCACGCCTTAAACAATACTCGTTGCCACTCTATCTATCTTTCTCTATGGCATTGGCAACGGCTTAACGAAGCGACAACGGAAAACTCTGGCGGACCTTAGAAAGCAAGGCAAGTACGGGTACTATAAGAACGGCAAATTGAAAATTTCTGACAAGAGGACAAGTGACAATAAAAGTTCGGTACAGAATGAAACGACTGTGAACAGTAATTTGCAACGTCCACAGACAAGACTACGGAGCCGGATGCAAGCTAGAACGGACTAGGGACTCGGCCGCGGCCCAAACTTAGACACGGTAAAATTCTTAACTTGGAATGTACAAGGTCTCAAAAATAAATTGTGCTTCGATTTTGCCAACTATGTTCTGAACTTTGATATTGTATCTTTCATTGAAACATGGTCAGAAAGTGTGTATCAGTTTGACACAAATTTTCCAGGTTTTCATGTTTTTAACAAGATACGTAAGAGAACTACAAATATTGGTCGTTATCCGGGTGGTGTATGTACAATAATTAGAAACAATCTAGTTCCATACGTTAAACATATTGAATCAAAGCTTCATGACTGTGTTTTCTTATTGTTTAATGGCAATATTTTTGCCCTTGAAAAAGATGTACTGTTGTGTTGTGTGTATATCTCACCACGCTATTCAAAAGTTTATGACAACTTGTCTTCTACAGATGGCATCAAATTACTTGAAAATGAATTGTCTGATATGCTTACAAATCTTCCAGAAGTGTACATTATTGTTACTGGTGATCTCAATGCCAGAACCGGTGAAGAACCTGATTATATTATGAATGATAATCCAGAGTATGTAATAGATTCTACATATGGTTATGACAATGACCCTTTCAACGTGGTACGAGTGTCAAAAGACAAAGATGTAAATTTGTATGGACGTTCACTGTTGTCATTCAGTTCAGTGTGCATAAATCCCTCCTTTGTATAGGAGCACCTCCACTGTGGAGTAAAGATAAAACAAACAAATACAAACATATACATTACAAATAAAACATAAAAAGGTAAAAGAAGACTGCTGCTATCAGGATTCCTGATGCTGGATTCTGGTGTGTCTTCTCAGCGATTTAAGATATCTAATCTTGCATTGTTGAGCACATATAGGTACTGTCTAATGTACTTTTCCTGTTTATAAAAACAATTGCAGCTGGCTGTATTAAGCACTGAGGTAGGTTCCAGGATATAACAGGTCAAGGCATGTTCATTGGACCACAGATCAGCGATGACAGAGGCTACTCTGTAGAAGCGCAATGTATTTTGTCCGGATGTGACGGAGACTATTGCAGGATGAAATAAAGTGTTGTCTATCTTCAGATGCAGCAA
>LD346679.1:406789-423081 GCA_001465055.1 Ptychodera flava
GATTCCTGGATGGTTATTTTACCATCCTGTGAAGTTTTAGGTCATGTTTCACTTTGACCGGTAAACCCACCGTGTGCGTGTGTATACTTTCGCCCGTGTGTGTACTACGTTGTCTATCGCCACCTTCTGCTAAATATGAGAAATATACACAGGTGTTACACACACGGCATATAGGGTTACATCCCACCAATAGTCTGTTTGATAAGTTTGCAACATTGTGACATGCCGATGTAAGACGCGCGCGCCATTTTCAGCACATTTACGTGAAATATCAGTGTAAGGTGTCACTTTGGTGGATGGAAACCGGTCAATAATTGATACATTGTATCTTAAAATTGGATAAACTATACGACGCGCTCTACTGTACAAGTATGATACCTGGCACGATTTTCACTACAGTGGAATATATTCGTAAAATTTCTACCTTTTCTAAACGTAAACTCTCCCAAAATGTGGATATTTGTCAAGTAACTCCTTGGTGTGGTATCTGCACCTGGTATTTTGAGTAGCCCATTAAAATATGCTCCTAAATTGTTTTCACATCCTGCTCTTCAAAGTCAGAGATTCTCACTAAAGGAGGCTATAGCGCTGAGGTTTGGCGCAGACTTCGTCAAGAACATCCTGTTTTAAAGATAATATTTTATCCTTGAACTAAAGTTGCCTAACTTTGAAGATTTAGTCTAAACCAGTTTACCCTTTTGTCGGAAACAAAAGTGCATTCAGCAAAATAACCTACAAACCTGTGGCTAAGCTTATACCCTCGAGAAACTCGAGGGTCTATGGGCTAAGTGAAGAAGTAAGCAAAGTTAACAGCTTTATGAATGCAAAAATTGGTTGACAAGCACGTTGGCAAGATAAATCACAAAATAAAGTTACCATGCAGACAATATCCTTTTTACCTTACAGCTCAGTCCCGATATCACTGTACTCATAGTTGTCGAATCTACCCAACGTATGTATTACAACACGAAAGTGATTACACGAACAGTACAAAGCGGGATACATGTATGTTTTCCTCTGTCACAATTTATATTTATTGCAAAGCGTATATTGCAATGTTAACCTGTAAATGCTACAAAGCGATGGCATTGCTATTTATTTTGTCATATACGGGCTCTTTTTACCGGACCATGCCAACTGGTCGAAAGACACGTCGCTCTGACTGATTTCATGAACTTAGAACCCACATCCATTTGGAAAACAGAACGAAATTCTACTATTCAGAGTGTGTAGGTTCTTGTGATGCGACCGGAGGTAAGACGGGATGCTTCCGTCCTTCTGAATACGAACCATTGTGCGTTAAGATAGATAACGTGAACGCCACCATTATTCAGAATTTTAATGCAGCCAAGTGTCGGTGCACTTAGTACAGTGGATTGAAGGCGTGAATTAGATGTTGTTTTCAATTGAATTAATCAGTTGATTCGACATTAACATAATTTAATGTACGAATTAGACGACAACTAACTGTTAGATGAATCTGTTCGCTCAAAACTTAGATGCACTGTTATAGATTTATTGTATTAATCAGAAAACGATTTAGTAGTGTTGGTTTTTCAATTTAAAATCAGTTAAAAGAACGTATAACCTGTGATAGTCATATTTTGCCGATGAATGTTTGCAATCAAGGAAGTGTGCCTCTCTAGAGTGAAAGAGTTGAGTTTACTCGCAATCATTCAACGACTCTTCTACATGTGCACGTATTCATCAATTATGCGCAGTAAATTTTAGATTTTCTTGATGATTTCCGCTAAATAAGATAAGAAAACTTGTAAGGTATCATTACAAATTGCGGCTTTATTTCTACTAGGAAAAAATCAATGATTGAGTCCTAATATCTGTCCCTCGGGCGCATTCTACCTCAACACTGTTAAGCAATTTTTCGTAAAACGACTAAAAAGAGGAGAGGCACGACCGTTCGGTACTTTTCTCAAATTGTTCGGCAGACAAGGCCCAATATTCTCTTGGCAAAGCCCCGACTGGCCGTTGGCCGAGACAGCGAACTCTGACAAGTAGTTGATAGAAGACAGTATATTCAAACTGATTTCCGACCCAGATACAGTATATTGTTAATGAACTTCGGTAAATTTCTTTCTATTTTTGTTTCCAGAGGGAAAACGTGCGTGAGTGCTTCACGAACTCTACAACGTGTGGAGCGGTCTCAGTCAGAAAAATGTAACAACTTAGCCGGCTATTGAACCACTCTTTTTGGGAGTGTAAATTAAGCCGAGCGGTTCTCTCTGTGGCCTCTCCGCTCAGCCTGAACGGAGGGTACCAAATTTGCATATTTTATCGTGTTCGAGAGCCTCGTTTTCGCTACCTCGCTGAGTGCGGAAGTGTGTGTGGGAGAGAGACCGGCATACGATCTCAAAAACAAGGCCGTGAACTCAAACAGAAACTTATCTTTCTTTTAAATATTCAGATTTTCATTGACAATAAACCAATTATTAAGATTTTTCAAAGTATTTGACCAGGGAGTGCAAATTTTTTTTTAAGATGGCACAATTACCGTGCCAAGGCGGACGATCGAACGACGTATTGGAATCCAACTTTTGCCGAAAAACCTAACTTTTAAGGGTCTTGTAGAGCTTGAGCCAAACTGAAACTTTCAGAAAATGTTCCTTATAGTATCGATAGTAAGTGGTCCAAATTTCAGGGCCGTACGATATATTGCATGTATTTGCAGCATGATTAAGTGACGCCGTGTAGAGACCGCCGTGTAGAGACCGCCCGCAGCTGTGATATCGCACTGGAGGCGCGGGCGTCCACGCTGCTGAGTACGGCAACTAAATTTTGATTGGGTCAATCTTAAAGGTAGTACTACGCAGGCAGGGTATGCTTAGGGTGATGGTGAGGTCATTGTCCCTCGATGACTGCTTCAATCAAGAAAGTATTGAATCCTCTAGAAAGCCAATTTTACTTTTATTAGATTACTATTAGCACTAAAATTCACATGTCAATAGAACTCTGTGTTTCTAGAATTGTTGTGTAACTATTGCGGTGATTAGGTAATGTTAGAAATTTTCTACACATGCTGTATTAACTACGAATTCAAAATGACGGATATTGTTTCTTAGACCGAAGTCTTTCTCTCTTTAAATTTAGATTTTCATTCTTTGGACTTGAACTTTCATTCAGAAGATTTTGTAGAGCTTCAATCAAGTGATTAGTTAGGTGGCTAATAGCTAGGTGAGCCAAATGAATAGCCAAATTTTAGCTCTACTTGACTTTTCAAGCTATTTTGAATTTCCACAAGAGCATATTAGGCGTTCATAGCCACTTTGAAATAGCTACTTGCTGCTAAGGGACTGGACGTCAATTACGGGGAGGGGGTGATTTTGGGTTGGTCGCAAATTTTCATGCCCATGTTTGGGGGAGGGTCATCATTTGTTCCAACTATATTTAGGTAGCATCACAAACTTTTCAGCAGGAAATATTTACAAAGTGAAAAGGAACCACGCGGTCTTTTCAAAATGAATGGACGATCAATACATACGGCTAGTTTTCAATCGGGTTCGAACCCACAGCATGCGGCATCAGTCGCCTAGCGGAGAGGCCACAGAGAGAACCGCTCGGCTAAATCTCCACTCCCAAAAAAGAGTGGTTGAATAGCCGGTTAAGTTGTTACATTTTTCTGACGGAGACCGCTCCACACGTTGTACAGTTCGTGAAGCACTTACGCACGCATGCTCACTATCACACATACAAACTTTATTGAAGCGAAGAAACGAATTATTCGCTTTAACTGGGCGTTTTACTGTCAGCGGAGGGTCATAAATTTCTGAGGTTAACTGTTGGGTGGGGGTCATAATTTGTGAGCAGTAGATATGGCGAGGGTCATTAATTTCTGACCAGCATCTTCCCTGATCCCCACCCTCTGGTTATTTACGTCCAGTCACTGACAACTCTGACCTTTTAGAAGGCCGTAGTAATAAGCTTTTCAAGCTATCAACCTTTTTAGCCGGCATTAACCTTTCTTAGCTGGCCATTAGCTTGCTTGCAGCGAATCAGTGGTGACTTCTAAGAAGGCTGTGCAAGTCAGCTATTGAAGGTAATAGTCATTTTAGCAGCTATTAGCTTTATAAGCAAGCTATTAGCTAGCTACCAGCAAAGCAGTGGACAGATCTCATGAGGCCTGACCTGTCCAACTACTTTCATAGGAACTTACGAACCTGATGTATATTTCTATGTACACAGAAGAAGTCTCCTACGTATACTGGATAAATATTGTGGAACCAAGAAGGCAGTATCGAGTTGCAGTTCTACAGGGAAATTTGTTTCACTCCGGCAGGTTTAAGCTATTACCAACTCTAGCACTTACTTTTTGCTGTACTTAGAAGAAGTCACCCAGTGTATGTGGATAAATGTGTGCGTTTGTTGGTATTAATAATTTTGTTTTAAAATAAATCAAGAGAAGAAACTTGCGATTAGTAGAACAAAGAAATTGAATAAAGTCACATTACTGGTTGAACGGTACAACAATAATAATGAATTAGTCTCTGTTTGAAAATAGGTTTCATGTGACTGGATATAAGAACATTTATACAAAGACCTGATTACATATCAATGCCAGGTTTTGTATTGTATTAAGTTAAGGAACGTTAATATGCGCGCCAGTTTCTGTGTCCAAAGAGTAAAGTGCATGATTGTGAAAGACTTGACACACATATTAAGTGAAAGTAGAGAATGTTTTAACAAAGTCGTACAGCAGAGAAAGAAAAACAAAAAGGAAAATGAAAACTCCTCCGAGGTCATTGCATATTCAATAAAGATCACAGAATGACACATCTGACGAAGTTGGAGGCTGAAGGGTGTACAGAAGAGCCTCGATGGAGTCATGAAAGAGAATGTGTTTCAGACATAAAATTTTGATACAAAACAAGTTCAGGAACGTAGTTTGCAAAGGTAATTATAAAGTTACATTATCAAGACCCCTGCTTTTACACATATGTCAATACATTGTTTTGACTAATAAGTGGACTGTGAATGAACTCAGACATTTTTGTACGAAAAAGTCTAAATTCAGAAGACGTTTCTACTGTGTAAGAATAACAACAAAATTCCAAACAAAAGGAGAATAATTCATTTTTTCTCAAAACCAATATGGACTGCCTAACTTGAGATGAATATAACGAGCATATTTTATTGCTCATGACACGACATGACATGAACTACTTTATTTATAGTACAGGAGAATTAAAGTCATCATCCATGAAATGAAAACTGGTGGAATTCATGAGAAACGAAATGCTTCTTCTTATTCTAATTGAGATAAACGCATTGATCTGGAACATGTCACACGAAAATGACAAGACAGGCCCTCTGCCAGGATAATTGAGCACTTGTTAACAGTTGTGAAATTCATGTCAGCTTACATGAAATGTTTCATGATGTGTTCGCAGAGAGAAACAAAGAATACGAGACAAAATACGTTTTTGTGTATGTGTTCGGAATGCATCTCAATAACACGTGTTGTGTTTGTGTGGTGCTTATTCTTTCTTACACAGTTTGTTTTGTTAGTGGACTTTGAAGGGACTTTAAGAATTTCTAAATAAATCATCCAAAGTTTGAAGGTATATTTTCTGTATCACGATGACGACAAACTTTATTCTTTGTGAAAGAACAAAACACGGTTTCATCACCAGGTTTACCCAACTGAATAGATATACACTGTAGCTATGCGTGTTCTTTGCACAGGACGCCACCTAACACGACCACTTTGCTTTTTATGATATTCATTAATTAAAGTTGTAGGTTCTTTGTATCGCTATGCTCAACTACAAAAGCAAAATGAAATATACAAATTGGTCTGAAATAAGTCACGATGCAGCGAAAAGACTCACTCTCCATTAAAGAACAAAGTCGGCCATTTTTCATTAATTTTGTTTGATACGAGACACAATTTATATTGTTTGACCTGTTGAAAGATACTAAATGAATGCATATATTCCATGCCGCTTTTAGACACTATAAATGAAACCATCGCGAGAAAGAATAAATGGTCTTTACCGTTAATTCGATAGTTCAACACTGTGAGCATCCGCGTGTCAAATGGTGTCTGTTTCAGACAAGGGCAAAAACTGAAACACAAGACGAGTCTAATATAGTAGTAGTTATACTAGAATAACAGGAGTGGCTTATGTTTATAACTACATGGCATAATCTATGTAGACTGCAACAGATGGGACATGTTATGTCTCGCCGTTTTTTTTAAGTTACTTGATTTGATGTTGATGTGAACATGGCACGATAATGATTCAACTTGTAATTGGGCTACTAGGAGTCAGGTGTGATTTGGTGATCTAGATATTACCACAGTGACAGAGTTTCAAAAGAGCAGCATCGAAGAGAGACTCCCCTTCCTGGCCTCCTCAGTCTCGTCATTTCTTCAAGGCTTTTCGCTCATCAAACATGACTTATATTGGAGATCAGGTACACTTGATACTTTTATTACGGTTTGGAATACCCACAGTAGTCGAACTAAAGACGTACGTATACATAGATACATAGATACATAGACATATGCATAGATAGAGAGATACATACATAGATACATACATAGATACATAGATACATACATAGATACATACATACATTCATACATACATACATACATACATACATACATACATACATACATACATACATACATACATTCATACATACATACATTCATACATACATACATACATACATACATACATACATACATACATACATACATGCAAAATAATATAAATGCATGCACATATAAATACACACATAATCATATTACCTATATATATATCACACATACGAAATCGTGTGTGTGTATGTGTGTGTGTATGTTTGTGTGTATGTATCTCCAAGTCTACAGATGTCCTCGATGCTATAAATAATAACACAAATAATAACAAATTACTTCAAGTACAATGATATTTGTTACTTAAGTTTCATGCACCCTTCAATCTTCAGACAGAAGAAGTGAAAGGCTTCTTAGCTCTACACTCTCATTTATATGTTCGGGACGTACCATTCTATTTGTATAAGTGGTACCATCAGGACCTTTATATGGAACATTGCATCTCCTTCTTGCAACTTGCTTTTGTGAAGTGCAGGTTACAGGTAGTGCTTCACATAGGTGCTGGGGTTATCGGTTATCGTAATGAAAATAACGCAGTAAAACAAATGAATAACTCCGTTCTTCCTTGTATACTAACATAATTGTTCTTTCCACACGGGTATTATGATGGCTGAAGAAGACGTGGATGACGAAGATGACACATTAAGAGAATGAAGCGAAAATTGGGACACTTTCAAGCATCTCCCCTCTCAGTTTCCAGGTTCCAATTCGTAACTACTGAATAGTTTATCGCCCCTTTGAGAATGTAACCTTTGACTTCATTCCCATAAGTAAACACAACCTATGACGTAATCACTTATTGACTATCCCACTTTAAATTGTTGCCCATTTAATGCCTCACTCGCACGAGCGAAAACTAAATAGCATAGGACTTTATATTTCCGAGTTGAACTTGGGTTTGATAGAATCGCCGAATTAAAACTTTTTACGTGGGTATGACACCGCTCTAGACGTAGGGTGTAGATTTATTTGTTTGCATCATTTTATGATGTGTTTATGTGGATACACACTTTATTATTTGATCAACTTTTCTTCTGATCATTTGCTATTAATGCCAGTCCCATTTTTCTTAAGAAGTCTGTTATTTTCTATGAAGTACGTGGACATTGTCGGCTGTCAATACAGATGAACAACTTTTAACTCGTATCAAGTGTTGTAATAGTAACACTTCGGGGAAGTGCGTACTACTTGAGCCATAAAGGAACTGTCACTGTGGTTACAGTATGCGACGAAGAGGAAACCGTGTGCCTTTTATTCAAACGCTTGACCGGTGACCAGTAACCATTCAGGATTGCTTAACAATTTGTAGATCACAGCATTTTGACATTGGACGTCGACCTGCATTTTGTTTTATAATTTGGTTTGTTTCGAGTTGTACGCTAAATTCCTATTGATCTTATTGAATTTGTGACATACAATTTGATTGATCTTCCAATTTTCACACTGCCGTTCAATTTGCTATTGCACTTTGGATAATCGAGATTTACGCTGGTATAAGGGTACTCATTTGAATCCGATTCAATTCAATTCAGTTTATTCAGTACTAGGCCTCCTGCCAATATGTACAAACAGTAACAGTCGGATTTGAATTGTTTGACTTTAATATGCTTGTACAAGATTTCATGATACCAAAATTATTGTTGTGATATACATTAATCATTCATTGGATTTTGACTGTTTTAGTATAATTTATTCCACCCTTACTTGGTGGGACCTTTACGTATATCGAAACTGATGTATTCCACAGACCATGCACCAACTCACGCGAATGAATTGGTGGTATGTTTACCCTGCTGGAGTTTGCTCGAACAGAGCTAGTCGGCGAACCGTATGGAATAAAGCCAGGGTAACACAAACAAAGCAATTTGCTTATCTGAACCGTACGCATAGATTTCGCTTTGTGTCGGAAAACCAACAAACAGTAAGATTTTTATAGTGCTATATGAGCAAAGATCGTAAATAAAGTGAGATTGTAAACAAACCTTATTTTTATCCCTATATTTGCCTAATAATTGTCCCTATGGCACACTAAAACCGTGTGTAAGTCTCTGATGTAACTGAAAATGAAGCATGCAATAAAATTCTCCTGAAAAAAACAAACTGTAGGGCATTTTTGTCTAACTGATTGATCTCTAGGGCAATGACACATGTGCAAAGCGCAACCAATGGCGAAGAGTCGAACGTACTTTACTTCACGGCTTTATCAGGTAAGGCACAGACAAATATAGGCAAACTTGTAATGCGGCATGCCTTTTGTTCCATGGTCGTCTCGGTAGACTATTGGCTTTTCATATTAAAATGAGATTCAAAGGTGTTAAACTTTTTAGAGGCTTTGTTTGTGGTTGATAATTGCACGAGATTATGCGAAAAATACGACGAGATGGCATCGTACTGCCAGTCGCGTAGCAACCATAGTTACTTTGTGAGCTCCCAGGACAGAAACACTGCTTACGCCAATCAAAACATAACACGCCGGCAGTTTCATAAACATGTCCTTCCTTGACGCACGTGTAAAAGACGGTATGACTGACCGTAAACCATTGAGTAAAACTAGACAGTATCGATAAAAGACTTTCAAATTTGGTTCAAACACTCATTATATATTCATAAAAATATGAGAGGAATTTGTAAAACGGTAAAACTCACTTTCCTGAAGCTCAAAACACTCCCTTTTTCGCCAGCACGTCGATTCCGCTCAGCACCACACGACAACAACAACGCAAACTTTGCCAAACATACTTTCGCTTAACAATTGGCGAAAATCCGAAAATTACCGAAGGATGCATGGTCGGCACTCTTCGGAAAAGAGAGGCGAGAGCAACCTGAAGGGAGGCGAACATGGATGGGTTACGTAACCGCTTCACGCCTTAAACAATACCCGTTACAAGTCTGTCTATGTTTGTCTGTGGGTAAGGTTAGTGATCGAGAGAGATGATTACATCATCGACTTGCCATCCTTTCCATTTTTCAGAGGAACATGTAAGTACTATTAAAACATGTCGTCTGCACAGCGTGGGCACGTGTCGTTTAGCGTCTGCACAGCGCGGGTGGACAGTCATCCTGAGACTATTCGCGAATTTTGATTAGCGTGCAATAGCAATATATTTCCTGATTTAGAGTTGAGGCAGAATGTGCCTCAGGGACAGATATTCGAATTCGGACTCTCAAATTTCTACAGCTCTTATCTGACCTACTACTTGTTGGTGCTCATTTCAAAACTCTTGGAACTCTTTCGAAAATCCAAAATTTAATCCCCCCATAGAGTTAACAGGAGTGGTGGCCATTTTTAATTTCAAATATCGCAAAATGTTAGGTTTTTTTCCGTAATCTAGTTCCAAAATTTGCACGGTGAACCCCAATTTTATCGTTGATTTGGCGGGAGAATGGTTGAACGTTTCCTTGAGGAAAGTTTGAGCAAAAGTTGAAGTCTTTCACTTTCGAGGTGCATACCACCTTAAATTGTCAACTAGCACTAATATTCGCCCAACTTTTTGTTGTAAAGCCTATACCAGCTACATATGTTCCGTAGCGCGGGAACCAACAGCCTATATTCAATGCTGTGTCGGGCAGACCTTAAGGTTATTACTTAGCAAAGTTTGGCTTTTAAAATATTCATGCTGAAATATACATATTGCAGCCATCGTCGTTTCCTACTGAGGGGTCAACTCTTTGACACACTCGACTGATAAATGTGAAAAAATAAATGTTTATTGTCGTTGCCTGTCTGCCTACGCACTGAATGACAATTACAAAAACACGCAGAATGTCCCAGATTTTGTGTGATTGGATGATTTCAGGAGAGAAACGGCTCAAAGATTATTTTATTTTGCGGGTAGTGCTGATCAGTTGAGAAATTCAACTTAGTAACACAGTTTGGAATATTGATGCGGATCAATTTTCATATGATGGGGGACTTTAAAAATTCAATAGTAGTTCGATAATGAAGCCTGGTGTGATCACAAAATAATATTTTCTTCCGTTACACATAGCCAGTCGATTTCAGAGTCTCTATTAGCCCACTTTTAACTAATGCAGATGGTTTGCTACATAAAATGTATTTGTGCAACGAGGCGGTCATGTATGCGGGCGTCACTACTTTGTTTATGCGGCAGATGATTTACAGGTAATGTAGCCATGGTTACTCTGCGAGTTTTAGTATCGATTAGTAAACGGATAAAAGCGAATAGGTTGGTCTCTAACTTCGGCAAGACTATGATATTTTCGGGACTAACTGGCGTCGCAGAAATTACAATTTATCTCTGAAATCGAATTATTTGGAATGATATTGTCGGCCAATTTCTACATCTCGGTGTAGCATTAAGTAAGCATCTGAATTTGGAAGTTCGGGACATCGGGATTGCCAAATCTATTTTGTGTGGGAGCAATAAGACAATTACCTCAATTCCTTGATTAAAAGACCCTCGTGTTGATGGTGATCTCATTAGTATTTCCACTGATGATCGTCAGTTAAGGAATGCAACCAAAGATTCGGAAATTACAGGGTAGAGCAGCAATTAGAATTAGCAGTGGAAGGCATTGTTGCAATACCCCTGCTTCAGTTAAACCTAACATGACACCCTAATACACAATCGGTGATATTGTTCAGTCATCTTTCATAATTGCAAAATGTACAATTAGTCTGGTCCACATCCATATTTACTAAACAGCGTCAACAAGACTGATATTGCACCAAACATTTTCAGAAGTATTACAAGACCTGCCGCCATAACAATAATATCTGGTACATATTTCCCATCTATAGGTAGGGGGAAGCACAGTTGACTGTGAAATACGCTACCGTCCAGTTAAAGTGCTTCATAAGAAATTCTTGCCTTTGGCTCGTGTGTGACAGAAATTATCCAACAAGTGTAATGTATTCCATCTCAGCCAATTAGAGTGTGGGATTTTCTCACGTTCCTTCAATACTGGCAAAAATTGAAGTTACTGTATTTTAATGCAGAAAACGCTGTTATTATGGACGACTTTCTTTTATTGAAATCATTCCCCTGAAAAGTGTTGTCATTCATCTTCATCAAATGGTTTGTGTGAAACATATGTTTTCTTTCTATACTCTTCCCCTTAAAGCATTGCGTAATGATAACTTTGGGATGCACTTTAATTAATTAAACCGCATTGAATTGCTTTAAGTATGCTATGGCGTATTTCCATATATTTTTGTCGTCTGCCAACTCTGATGTGTTGGTTTCATGGTACAGTACGATTTCCCATTCCTCAAATAAAATGCACTGGGTGTTGGAACTGCAATGGACAAAGAGCATTCATCAAACGAAAGTTTGTTCTCAGAGTGTGAGATCGATTTATTTTCACACTCTGTATTCTCGCTCAAGCGAAAACATATTTTTATTCGACGGATGCTCATCGGTTTTTAGCAGTCGGCTCACGTAAAGGCGTACGTGTTATTTGACGACGTGGAGAGTGCGTACTTTAAAACTTCAACCGTAACATAGGTAGACGACACATTTTGAAGTGAACTAAATCAAAGGAAGACAAAGATGACTGAGTTATTTTTTACAATGCAAAACAGTATTAGCAATTGCTACGCCTTTTTTTACAAATAAATAAAATGTACACCAAAATTTGTATTATTTTACCCGTGTGTTATAAGTTAGGTATAAAACAACAGTTTAGATATGTTTAGTTATAATTTCTGCTCCTAATTTGTATTTGAAAATAATCATTATGATGAGGTCATCACGCACTGGATTGTCATAACTGTACAGATAAATGGATTAATGTTGCATAAAACAAGTCATACATCTTCTGATTGGGCGCGAAATGTGAGAAACGACAAAGTCGATTGGGAAAGTGCAATTTTAAATGACGATAAAAGATGAATCTTTCTTTCTTTCTTTATGAAGAAATTCAACTGGAGGTTCCGGTACATTGAACAGAGGGGATTGCAGAAGGTAGGTTTTTTTGAAAAAGCAATATACTTTTGGGAGCAGCGTCACTAAGTTCACGCGCTTCAATGCCAAAGGCGATTGCAGGGAATACATGTGCATTTGGATTGTTTGATTGCATTAATTTACTGCTGCGTCATACAAACCTCACCACATTTTCTGTGTTCATACAGTCCACGTGTACGACATCTTGTCAAGACACAGATTTGGCGATCACGATGTTGTCAAAGTCGAAATCTAGATGTCCATCTGATATCAACGAATTTCAAAATGGTTTTACTTATACCTTTGAGGCGCAAATATGCCCCGAAAATAGTGGAAGTAGTCTTATCGTCCGAGTTATGGATTTGTCCATTTGAGTTAATCCATTTACCAATCGACAGAAACTCACTGAGTAACGAGTTGTATGTTACCTGAAACTCATCTGCCGCGATGGGATATTATTTACATAAATCAATACTCATAATGACTATTGGTGTAAGTAAATATTCCATCTGGAGCTTATTTTATGCGGCAGATGACTCACAGAAGCCCTCAAATTGAGCCTTTTTTGCACTCCGATTTGGACAGGTAATGCATCCGAGAGAGATCCATTATATGTGCTTGGTGCGGTCTGTCAGACCTAATGTGAAACTTGTCGTTGAGGCTTTTTCTAGGTCAATGTAGAATAAACACTACTAGTACGAACACTATCAACATCGGAGAAGATATAATCTATAACCATGATAACATTCAGGTTTCAGTAGAGTGTGTGTGCCAAAACATCATTAGTTGTCACATGTGAGTTCATTCTTATTTAGTTGCTTTAAGCTTGATAATGGAGATATACTGTTAAATCGGTTCAACACGAATTCGGATCACTTTCTTTAAACATAAACATTTTATTACCAGCTAATTTTGCTACGAGACTATTGAGTCGTGTTCGATGAATTTCCAAAGAATCTGGTTTCATGTCAATATTACCAAAGAGTTTTTCCTAAAAATCCTTTCACCGTCTTACAACGATCCATACAAATATCAGTTCTACATTGGATTTGAGATACATAGGAAAACCACACGATTGAACACGATTACCACGATTGAAACTAATTTGAGATAATTGGATAGCGTAGTAATGTTGGTTTAATCTAAAATGTGAGTCCATCTGGTTTTTTTTACAATACACATTTTTTATGAGTAATTTGTAAAATTGCAACTTTCAGCTATTGGGCACTCAACACTTTCGATAAATTTGATAAATCAGTATATTTTTTGAGTAGATATCATAGTAGATAAAGAGAACCGAGTCTTTATACAACACTCCGGGTTGACAAAATTGAATACAATATATGCAAACGGGCACCAATCAGTTCTTTTTAAGGAAAGGCACAGATAAACAGTGACTGGAATAAATGCGTGCAGTCACTCAGACGTTTGTAACAGACGGAACCATATATCATGTTATCTGCATAGCTTGTGTGCTTCACAAAGTGTAATCGTAATATATGCAACTGCCCAGGTTTGATTATCGTCCGTGTATGTCCTCCGGCAATGTTACCTAGCAATCGCTTTCGAACAGTTTTGATAAGCCTACATCCACCATTTAAGTGCACTTGTTTGTTTTATTTCTGAAGTAGACCAACATTTTTAAACTGCTTGCCAGGGAAGAGTGAATTGTAAGAAGCTGAATTCAACAGTACAGAAGTAGCCGAAGGTATTGTGTTCTTTTCTTTGAACAGGGAATTTATACAGTAAAGTTACTTAAAACTGTTGGCGTAAGTGTTACATACTGTTTGAACTGAGAAATCACAGAAACCAGACAGAAATAAATTTGACTTGATTTGGCTTTGATTCATTGCATCGGATTAGGACCGCGAAACGTGTTGTGTTCTTTATTTTTATTTAGGTGAGCACGATTCAAAACAATTTTGGATATTTTTATTGCCATGTTTTTCAAAACATGAACATATTTGCTAATATTTCACCGTATTTTGCTTATTTTTTTATATAGTATTAAATATTTACGATCTTTTACATATGTTGGGATTAAACGAAATCTATAACACTATCTCATTTTTTGTTGGCTGTAAACGGAATCATACAGCTATCTCATTTAACATTGTTTGAAACACATAATCTATATTAAATATTTCCAAGTTTGAAAATATGTTAATTTGCCCTTTATCTATTCATTGTGTCCGATCGGAGTTTTACATATTAATTGACGTTTGAATTTTTGCACAAGTGCGTGTCTCCCCTTGGCTGCTACGCCCATGAGGTGTGCATGCTGCGCGGCCTGGGCCAGACCCAATCAATCATTTTGTGAAATTTAAGCTCCAACCGTTTCGATTTTACGACTTTCCTTCTTATTGAGCCCAGCTTATAGTCCCGAGATAGTTCAAATCGTGTTTAATTATTGATATGACACATACAGGGTAATAAAAATCATCCTGCCAGCCCAGAGCTAGCTCAGCCGGTGTCATCGATACACGATAACATTGACGGTTATTTTGGGGTTAGGGTCATTTCGGCGTCACGGGCGTATTAAGCACCGCGTTTTCGTGGCCAGCACACAATTCATCAGCCAATATTGCAAAATCGCTGAACTCTCCATTAAGAATCAAATTACTGTGAAAACTTATGTCGAATTCGTCGCTCCTTTCTTGTGACATGACAACTTTCCGGTAGATCTGATATATGAACTCCGCTCTAGCGAGAACAAGCAATGATGACCTTGACGCAGCCTGCTACATCGCCTGTACAGGCTGTGCTTCATAAAGTAGGCCGGTTTATTTCAGACAAAAACGTTATGCTAGTACTGATGTTGCATATTCAGTGGATGATGTGCCTATTGGCTAGTAGAGGTCATGATTTTAGTTTTCATTATATTTTTAAATTTTGTCTCAAGTTAAACTTAAATGATCAACTGTATGAATTCAGCAGCATTCAGATCGTCAGGCAGTGAAAACTGTTGGTAATACAGTGTCATCGTGTCTATTCAAGGCTAGCTTTTACTTATTCTTCCTGTAAAATTATAACATCTTGCCAAACGATACACTGAAAACTGTGTAATCTTCATCGACCTCTGCAATTCCGCATGGTTTATGCTTTAATGACACGACTTTGGTAGCATTCTGCGTACTACTTCGCCCGAATAGATAAGGTGATTTCATTTTCATATCGAAGAACTGCGATATCAGAGGAAAAGTAAGCTTATGGATTGTAAACTAATTACCAATACGAAATGCTCGTATTTGTGAAAATCAAAAACTCGTAATAACGATGTTCAAATGATAGTACTTACGAATTTTGATGTTTACTTTTTAAAAAATGGCACAATGCACATCGCTAACATGTACATTGTGTACGAATAATCTTGCCGAATGCGGTAAAAATAACTCAAGCAGCGTGCCATACGTGCACGCTTTGTTGGTTTTTCTGAAACTGTAGTTGGAAACAAAAGCGTTCGCGAAAACAGTGTGATCGTAAGCGGGTGAATAGCAATGTTTGATATCGGTAGACAGATACATTGTTAAACAGACAATGAAATACAGCATATCCTAAAGCACAAACATGTCGTGTCAGATACATATTGTTACACAGAAAGGCAAATTATTCTGCATTTGAGGCTACAATGACTCATGAACTTTTGTCGACAAGGCTATATGACGCAGAGATCTGAACCTTGTTTTGACAAATCGTGTTTGATTTATAAGGCTTCACTTTATTTTGTAGCTGTGATATGTTGGGGCAAGTATTTTGACGGGTCT
>LD346679.1:424807-436120 GCA_001465055.1 Ptychodera flava
GGGTGTTTCCCGTAACGGACAGGAAAACGGTTATTGAGAATACGACACCGATAATCACTCGAGCAACCGGCCCAACAGCATTGTCACTGTAAACTTGTGGGCAATATTTCTCTATGAAAATTTCATCCTGCTCAATTTGATCGGCAGCGAAATATTGTGAGTAGTTGAGGTAGAAAGCCCAGTCATAGCTGTCGTATGATGTAAAACTATAATCAGAGAAAGCTGTAACATTTGGACAAATGTTACACAAAATGCACAGTAGTCGACTTATGTCTTCCTGATGAGAGCTGTCCATGTTCCTCTTTCGAAGTGTGATGAATGAGTTTATGAGCCGGAAGAGACTGGTGTCCTTTTTGAGTAGCGACGCTTCCTTATACCTGTGATTTATCAGTGTATTGGAAGTCCTCAGGCAATTGTCATCCCGCGAAAACGATGAATGCAACGATGCTATACGTCAGTTTGTTCCTATGCCGCAGTCGCTGTGACTTAAGTGTACCCACCCACATGATTTAAACTATGAATACGGTATCCTATTAATCCCACGCGCGTTTCAATCCGCATCAAATCATAGACGAGCTGATTAGCATCTTTGAAGTCGATCAAATATAGAAAAGCTACAAGCAGGGCACGACACAATGCTTCTTAAACGGGCATTGGTCATCAGTATAATTATGCGCATTTTATCGCGCTTTCAATTATTAGGGGAAAACCATTCGATTGTTGGGGAGTATCGGAGTAAAAATAGACACAATTGGAAATAAACGAGACTATTGGATCCACTCTATGGCTACATTCGCATAGATATTTCTGAATATCTTCAATTTGAACCGCAAAACGGAAACAATTCACGCCTGGCAGAATGCTTGACATATGACGAAATACAGACCTATATTGATTCTGTACATTTTCAAACACGTTAAGTATACATGTGTATATACACATTGAATACACAATAAGGCTGCTTTCACAAATAACGGTGGGGGGTAATGAATCGCGATTGAAATCTTAGTTTTTTTCAGATCCCCCTCAATACCTTAAAAAAAATTCAAGTGTGATTAACATTTTTCAAGTCCCCCCACTCTAATTATCATATGGCCGCATATTTATCATGGATGCACGCAAAATAAAAATAAACATGTATATTGGGCAGTTCTAGTCGCAGATGTTCGACACTACCTGTTATTAGCAATTTGTAGAGCCATATTCCTAAAGCAAGTTTTTAAATTGATTCATTTTTAAAGTTCCATTTTTAAAGTTCCATAAGCTGTATCTTTTGTCTATTTTTTCAGAACTTTTGTTTTGTGGTTTCCCCACACTTTCTACATTGAATCCCTAAACTGTAATTTAATGCCAAGTATTTAGCATATCAACACAACCTACATGAGTATAATCTCCATTGTTATTAGGAAAATTATATTCAAGTCCGGACTAGAATTCATTTGTAAACAGTAAACAATGGTCAATACACACATACAAGCTGTGTTGACAAAAAGAATACTGGAAATTTCAGCATGACAAACTGATTAGGGTCAGACACGGTAATTTGATATACAGAAGCAGAATACTGAAAACCTTGCCACAAGTTACAGTTTATGTCCCTTTAAGGATATATATTTTAATTGACGCGACCAGAGTTGACAAAACTTGCTACATGTATTGAAGATACTATGATACAACATTCTTGAAAGTCATTAAGCATTTTCACTTCAGTCAATTCCTGATTTGCATATTTATGAACTTTCCTAATTAGGGATATATATCTGAATTGACATACCAAAGTTGATGAAACTTGCTGCATATATTGCAGATACTATGATACAACATTCTTGAAATTCATTAAGCATTGTTACTTCAGCAAATTCCTAGTGTGCATATTTTATGAACTTTCCTCATCAGGGATATATACCAGGATCTACTCAATCAAATTTAGCAAAACATTCTACGTACACTGATGATACCTGGTCAAAACAATATTGAAAGTCAATTCGCATTTTCATATCAGCTAATTTATAATTTGCATATCTAATGAGGCTTTACATATATAGCTTGAAGGACTTGACCAAAAGCAATTATACTTGCAATATAAAAGGTGATACTCAGTAGTCAAAGAAATTTAGCATTTTTATTTCAGCTAATTACATATTTGTATACTTAATGACCTTTAGAATTAATCTGTGGTGAAAATTATTCATGATGTTAATCATAACACTCAAGGAAGTTGCAAACATGTGGCAAAAGTTTAAATTTACACACAACTGCAATGTATAATGAAACACGTGAGCATTTTCAGTTCATATCTCGTTAAATTCATCAGTGGACTTTTTAGATTTATCAGTCCAAGTCGATTTGAGTTAGTGGCACCTGTTGACGAGCACACATAATGACGATCATGAGAGAGTATGCAAATTGTGAACTACTCGCTACAGTTTACCAAATAGTGACAAACCTAATCACAGTGACCTACCAAAACATATTTTTTGAAAGTACAAGACACATATGACTTAGATGCTGCTCATAATCGACAATAATGGAAGGTTGAAATATTTCATAAAATAAACGTTTTAGTCTCTTAAATTTTGAATGTAATAATTGCAAATTAAGTAAAAAGAGAAATAATTTCATTCAGGTGCAAATTTGTTCATTAAAATAGTCTTTACCGTTAAAAGTTTTGCCGTTTCTTATTTGACGTTGAGAAAGAGAAAATTTACAAAAATCAAGCATGGTGACCCCATCTTTTTTCTTCAATGTTTGATTCTTCTATATGCCAGAATTCAAAAATTCCTGATACTTTCAAGTCTCCCGGTCTTCCATACCACGTGTTGCTCTCTGGCCTGATCTTCTGTACAAGTATATTTCACTGTCATGAGCGTCATTTGACCCAATGAAAGTTTTCTTCAACTACATCAGAGTCAGAGCTATCTCCGCCACTGCCGGTATGCAGTGACAGTGACACTCCAGCAGTAGCTGTATTAACTTTGATAATTTTGACAATGTCTTTGACTTTTCAGTTTACACAACTGCATTTTTGTTTTACTCCCTACAGCATGTTTAACTGTCCAGTATTCAGCTTGCCAACGCAGCCTGTGTATGTGTACCGTACATTTGTCATTGACAATTAAATGACACCCAGTCTGGACTCTAATTAATTTATCACCCAATATTATATATACAGGCTTTTCCGACAGACTGAATATTGTGTGTTTCAACATGCTGTAGAAACATTGAAGAAACTATTTGATATGTTGCATAGAAACACTGAAAAAAATTATCAACAGTTGCAGCTTCTGCCCCTTCACTAGGTCCACATGTTTGGTTTTTTGTATGAAATACCTTACATGTTTAGATGTTTTCGAGATAAAAGTCATGAAATGTGAAAAAATTTTCAAGATTCTGTTTAATTATTACTAACATTAGAACGATTAGATTACATTAAAATGTTTTTCATTTTTCATTGACTTACCTACATCACTTGGAATCGGGAAATGTAAAAAGTAAAAAAGAACCAAAACATTTTCAGGTACCCCATAGGTAGAACAAAACCTGTAAGGGCCCCCTCTTCTACTCCAAAACATTTTCGAATCTCACTAAATTCCTCCAGCCCCTACCCCCACCCCCACCGTTTTTTGTGAAGGCAGCCTTACATTGTACACTTTGTCAGCAAAGATATGCGTTACAGATACGTTCAGAAAAATATTACATATGTTTGAACAGTTTCACATACAAAGATATACATTATGTGTTCCGAATTCCATACACGTCTGTATACGTAAATGCTGAATGTATTTCAAGCATTGTGCCCCGTGTAAGATTGTTATGTATATATGTCTATATGTTGTCATAATTTTACTAAAAAAAGAAGTCGACACTAAAACTGAAGAGTGATAATATAAAACTGGTGTTTGTTTATTGAACACGGAACCATAGCTGGGCCTCACGACCCAGCCGATGATACATCGGAGTGTTTCTCAATGAGATAATAAGTGAGCGTACCGAGGGTGAGAGTCTGTGTTTAAGAGCCCATTTATCTCCCTATCTCTTGATTTGAAGTATCGTGGCTATAACTTCTACCGATGTCGTAAGATCACAATAACAAGACTTTCCTTTGACTTCTTCCGATTCGGAATTCGAAAACAAATAAAAGTATGAATCATGATTTGCCCATGCACTGCATGCTAAACCTGTTGTTTGAGACTGACGCCAGGAAAAAATGTAAAACTATATTATTAACTATATATAACAGGTCAATATAATAAATGTTTACGATACACTTAGAACGTTGAGGTAGGACGCATATTTCGTATATTGGAAGAAATTGTCGCCGGACAGGTTTTTATTAAACTTTGTGAATGAGTTCTGCCATGTTGTAGATCCGGCCCTGCTATTTATTGTTCCATTATTGTCATATACAGTCAAAACAGAGTGAATATACGCGGGGATTTATAGCCTCCATATAAAAATATACAATGGTACAGAAAAAGTTAATCCGAATTATTGCAATTTCACAAATCTAAACACGCAATAAATAATACAGTAGTTCAACACAACGAAAGAAAGATATTAATCGAGCTAAGCCACAAAAAGAGGCGTGATATAAAACCCATCAGAATTACACTTAATAATTCTTAAAGATCAAAAATCGAATGAATGTTCATGAAAATCTCATTCATTAAAATACAAAACCGTAACAATGTCCACAAGTCATTGACCGATGTCATAGTCAACGCTGTTGATTGGGAATTAGTCAGTGGAAGTAACTAAATTGAAGTCAATATGATCCACATGACAAAAGAAATAAGGGTACTAAAGACATGACTGATGCCTAAACTGGTTGTACTGTGAACAAATAGACATTAGTAAGAATGGCATAGTTTTACGTCCTTTTTCAAGTTGGACAGAAATAGGTATGTCATGTACTGGCTCTTGAAAAGTCAAAATTCATCTAATCTGCAAGAAACTGTCTGAGAAATGGCTGTTGACATAAAAAAAACAGAACACCAATATGAACCAAAAATGCCCCCATGTTCATTACAGATGATAATTACTATAGTTAGCTATTAATACTGGTACATGCTGTCAATGTGGGAATTGACACTAATGTTAAAAGTCAATAAAATATCAAGATCATTTAAGCAATTTACCCGAGCGGGAGAATTTCCGTTAATACAACTGTCACGGTGAATAAAACTCATTTTGTTGATAAAAGTAATAATACAGTGTCTACACCTTTGTAAATTAAGTTTTAGTTTCCTAATACTGCACCATATATACATGATAACACTGCCCAAAGGTATACAGTCACCTGTTATCTAAAAATGTCCATATAGGGTCAAAGGGGCGTTCCTTGGTATTCAAAATGCCAATGTGAGGGCGCTGTTTATAAAAAGCGGCCGCCCGCTTAATATCTTTGATTGGTTAGATTTTCTCTTTCCATGGTAAATGTGGCAAAATTGGAATAGGTGACAGTATACCTTAAATTGCAGAGCAAAAGTAGACATCCTGAGTCCTGATCGTACCTGTAGAGTTTAGCATCGGCGTACATTAGGTATGAAGAGCCTTGACAATTAAGAATGTCGAGCTGGTCATTAACATATTGTATAAACAGAAGTTGGCCAATCAGAGAACCCTGCGGAACACCAGATGTAACACAGTATGGTAATGACACCGTATTAAACATAGGCACTTGACTCAATGCAAGCGAAACCTTTACTGATGCAACCAGTAATCAGTGACGGTTTCGATTGCTTGCATTGAGTCGAGTGCAGTTTGTTATCAATTGCATCACTGACGTAATGAACCTGACTTGCCAGATTGGTCAGCGTGGAATTGAACGACCCTTGATAAAGCCATACTAAAAATGCTTACATGATTAAAACCACAGGTACTCGACTCAATGAAATATATTCGCTTACATGATTAAAACCACAGGCACTCGACTCAATGAAATATATTCGCTTACGTGATCAAAACCGCAGGTACTCGACTCAATGGAAGCGAAACCGTCGCTGATGCAATCAGTTATTACCTGAAGCGGCAGCAGTATAGGGAAAGTATATTTCATTAACACATCTCAAGATTTATAATAGGAGTGACGTTAGCATCTTTGAAAAGAGTGGTAAAAACACATAATTTATGGGAAATGTTTGGGCCATAGGCCCTACACAGTGGAATAGGAAGTTCAAGTACACATTCTTTCAACGCGAGACCAGACAAAAGGTCCGATGTCATTGCTTTTAAAACATTAACATCGCAGCTCTACACAACACAAGATTTATCAAGTACTTCAGTATATCGAGTATATGTAACCAGGTTTCAGAAAAAGCAATGCAGTCAAACTGAGACTCACTGATATGTGTGTTAAAATCGATCAATTTTGTTTAGCAAACTTTGTGCATTCTGATAGTCTAAACGCAGGGGTGGTTTTGAACGATGCTCAGATGTAGCACATTATCTTTCCCCATTTGTAGGGCACGGATATTTATATATAATCCCATGGTATTTTTCTCTGTTTGACGTCATCGTATACGAGTGTTTTTCGCGGAGCCGTACAACTTCGAGCCAAAGGCGAGAAGTTGTGCGGCTCCGCGAAAAATACGAGTATACGATGACGTCAAACAGAGAAAAATACCATGGGATTATATATTTATCACATGAACAGTCTTCTTATTTCTCTTTTGACGTAGATGGATCAAAATTATCGTAAGAAATTGCATGAATTTCGTCGCGATTTGTGTTTTACTTACGCGGATTACTTTCATTTAAAGAGTAAAGCGGCCCGTCACCCAGGAGATACTTTCATTCATAAATCCCATCAAGCTGAAATTTGCTACATTAAAGGGTATCTCCACCAACCAGACGTACGGATTCGGTCACGTGAACGTGTCAATCATTGTCTCGCGCTGTACCGATGCCAAGGCAAGTTGGCCACCGGCGGACATAGCTTTCACCGTGCTAGCGACAGATAACCATAGTATTCAGAGTTACTAAGAATATTTACAATTATATTTATGAAGTAAATGAGACGACACGATCGAAACAGTAATTCTCATTCTCAGAGATGCCGTGGCTTTTAAAACATCACACAAGTTTACGACCTTTGCGAGCGCGAAAGATTCCGTTCGATAACACACTCATTGCATGTCTGTGCCCATAACGTTGCCGTCACCGGTCTCTGCCGGTGTCAACTCGTCAATCCCGATCTCGGTCATCAATGTTTTCGTCTTACCAACTTTGATGTTTGCATTTACACATATCTCGTCCATGGATACATCCTAATTTTGTAGACGGAAACTCTGTTTTGAGTGTTGTCTGAGTCAACTTT
This sequence comes from Ptychodera flava, assembly GCA_001465055.1. Lineage (NCBI taxonomy): Eukaryota > Metazoa > Hemichordata > Enteropneusta > Ptychoderidae > Ptychodera > Ptychodera flava. The sequence goes on from LD346679.1 coordinate 432,126, forward strand.
CGAAGTGCATGGGATTCCACAGCGCTGCACACAGTTCGACAGCTTGTCTTCGTTACAGCATTATGCCGCGCTGCAAGTTTGATTCCGAGCGAGACTTTACGGAGTTTTTGTGTGATTAAGGAAATTGATCGTTGTTAGTCGAATGACTTTAGGCTTGTGCCTCCTATGTCGCTTTCCCGAAGCATATATACTATACTCATTTATTCAGTTTGAGGTGTAGGTTTCGGTTTTATCGCCAACCGGGATCGCCAGGTCTACATGACGTCCACACGACTCGACTGGAGCCGAGACGTTACTGAGCCATTAAAATAACGACCGTCGGTATCTCCATTCGATTCTCGGGAAAAGCTATTGTTTTAGCGACTTGAAATTTCTTTGGACAAATATGCTTTCTATGTTTCCATGTCTGGATTTATCGGGTCACCTTTTTGTAAAAATAACGTGCGAGCTAGTACGGCATCGATCACGACAAATCTGTTCATGTCGCGACGACGCCTGCATGTATGAACGGTACCATGAAAGAAAAAAGTTCCGGTTGATGACGTACAACAGGGGTAATTCGGATTTCTTATCCGTCCTGTTCTACGTCACACAGGTGGAAATTCGGGCCAGTTCATGTGATAAGAGTATTTATCTCCATATTTCAAAACAAATGACGGGTGGAAAAGCTGGAAACTTGCACTGGTATCATTGGTATTAGAGTAGTAAGCGATATATGTGTGTGTGTATGTATGTATATACATATACATATATATATATATATATATATATATATATATATATATATATATATATATATATATATATATACATATATATATATAAAACTTGATTGATACACACTACCACACCCATTTGTTTGGTCCGGACGTATTTTAATGAACTTTTGACACAACGTTTCGCTCCAAAACTAGAGCTTCTTCAGGTGTACTGTATAACGGAAAATACAAAGACCGTGCTTATAAATAAATGCTGTACATTAAGAAAACATTGCTTTACAAAACTTTAAACTGTGGAATTGTTTGAGAATGTCGATCGATTGGAAATGATATGTGATTTTGTGAAAAAAGTACCCATCTTGCAGTCCGACGCCCAAGGTTGGAATCTGGCGTGCGGATATGCAGGTGAATGGCTATTTATACCTCCGGGAAATGGACTAAATGGATGAGAGGGCGCTGTGTTTTGTCACAAGTTCATTAAAATACGTCTGGACCAAACAACTGGGTGTGGTAGTGTGTATCAATCAAGTTTTCGATATTACTCCACACTCCACTGGGGATCAACTGCTCACGTCCTATTGATACTATATATATATATATATATATATATATATATATATATATATATATATATATATATATATATATATATATAGATCAAGATATGTGAAGCAATGAGTTTTCAGTACATTTTTGAACAGTTTTGATTTAATATTTCGACATGCATTGCACAACACAGCGTAAACAATGTTTCATACTTAGGTACTGTTACAATATTGATAAATATGGCAATCTTGCCATCAAATCAGTGGCAGCACTCTTCCTAATATGGAGTAAAGATATTTTTTCACATGTCCCAATCCCGTCCCTTAGTTGTTACTATGATATTGAGCTATTTACACACTTCATGGTACCCGAACAGATGAATTATGAATTATTAGTCCAAGGTACCTACTTACATAATATTACTACGCTAAGATGCACAATCTGTACACATTGTGGTTTTCTAAAGAGGGTGTGGCCAAAATGGATTTCTCCCATGCTCAAAGGAATATTTGAAATATTTTCGACAATCTGATATTTGAGGGATATTTTGGTTGAAATGAAGAAATGAATTCCCAGTGCGACAAGAAAGTATGATTTATCTGGGCTTATCGATATCATCCATGTTTCTTATAGCAACAAAGTTGTACTTGCGATAGCGCCGCCAATAACCCTTGCATTATAAAGTGCAAGCATAGCATGGAAAGCATAGTTTCGATTAAAATGACATGGATACACCCACACGTATCGGATTTTATTGTCCTTCTACCAGAATCAATCAGACTCTGTGGGATTTGACAATAGCCTATCCATAGGGATTTGGAATTCCTGCTCAGTCATCCATCGATACTTGACAGCTGCTTCGTCGATTTTTCGATATCGAGTGGAAAATTGATGACGATCAGGTAGTGCATGACACGAAAATTGACTTTTCATTGGCGTTAATGAGATCATAAATTTACAGTCAACGGTAGGATTCAATAATACCAACTCGCTGATGACGTCCGAGCTGCCTAGTCCTCATTTGACTCACGATAACCCGAAACTACTTTCAATTTGACGACTTTCGATTTCAAATGATCAAATTGCATATTTCACGTGGGAAATCTGTCTTTACAAAATCACGCTAGCAAAATTGGTTAAACAGCACAACAGTAATTCAACTACACAGTTCCATGACGAAAATCGTCTTATTTTTACTTGAGCTTTGTCCACTATGGGAAATCAAGTACGTGATTGTCAGTTGCATATAAAACTACTTTCAACTTGACGACTTTCGATTTCAAATGATCAAATTGCATATTTCACATGGGAAATCCGTCTTTACAAAATCACGCTAGCAAAATTGGTTAAACAGCACAACAGTAATTCAACTCAGTACACAGTCTAGACGAAAATCGTCTTATTTTTACTTGAGCTTTGTCCACTATGGAAATCAAGTACGTGATTGTCAGTTGCATATAAAACAAAATTATGAAAAGATGTTTGGAAGAGGTATGTAATAAAAACACTAAAGCCTAATAAGATAAGGTACTGTAAAGAGGACTATGTGCCGGAGGACAAGTGACCTTTTGTCCGATGTCAGAGGGCAAATGGTCCCTTGTTGCCATGGGTACATGTTTCGAGGCTAGCCATTTTTGACGGTATTTTTGGTATTTGACATAAATTCGGGGATCACTCGATCAATTACAAGGACAATATTACATGAAAAGATCGTAGAAACGCCGTAATGTCATTTTATTTATTTCCACGGTTTATTTCTATGAGTTTAAATACAATAATACATATAATATACATCTTTTCAATGGTAGAATTAGCGATGACGCAAACAAAGGTGAATTTACTTGCATTGCAAATGCAGGTGCTAGTGTTGTGGACTACACATTGGTGTCAACTGATCTGTTTCCAAATGTCATGTCATTTTCTGTGGAGATGCGTAGCGAATCAGATCATTTCCCTCTGTCATTTTCTTTTAAAGCAAACACTGCGGTCAATCCAACTTGTCAAAACCTGCAAAATTACACTGATGTATTGCGTAAATATGTGTGGTGTCCCAAGAAAGAAATTCAGTTTTCTAATCTTGTTAAAGAAAAAATGTCAAGTCATGGCCTTGAAGATGAAATTCTCTGTCCTTTTTCGGATGTAAATGATGTAGTTCTTGATTTCAGTGATATGTTAATACAAGTAGCTGATCAGTGTAATATGTGTAAAAGAGTTGCACCAACCAAGCCATGTCATAGAGAGCAACCACCATGGTTTGACAGGGAGTGTGTTTTATTGAAACAGAAAAAGTATGATTTACTGAGACGGTTTAGAAACAGTGGTGGCACTACTACAGAGTTAACTTTATATAAAAAGGCTAGAGCTGATTTTAGAAAACTTTGTCGCAACAAAAAACGGTTATTTTTATTACGAAAGGGAGAAACTTTCAATTTGCTCATCAACAGACCCAAAGAGCTTCTGGGCAAGTGTAAGGCGTTTGGTTTCAACACGCCGATTTCAAAATAATGTTCCAACCCAGTTTTTTTATGATTATTTCAGTAATTTATTCAAACAAAATGTTACTGTGGATGACGATCCCAATTTTTCAAGTTTTTCGCAAGAGCTTTCGGCTTGTGTAGACGAATTATTTGGGGGAGAGTGTGAAATAGATTGTGATATTTTAAATGCTCCAATCACAAATAACGAGATAGAAATAGCCATACGAAAACTCAGAAATGGTAAATCAGCCGG
>LD346681.1:0-11413 GCA_001465055.1 Ptychodera flava
CATCGGGAAGGTACTCCTCCCCATATACCACTGGTGATCCCACCCTCAAGGCAGTGCGTCATTCGACCAAGCATTGTTATTGTAATTTCCTGCATAAAATTAACAGCGAGGTCAACCGGTCAAACTCTCTCGGCATTTTCTCTCATGTTTCAAAGGTATTGTTTACTTACCTGTACTTTGCACCTTTGATTTTGTGCCATACTGATGGCTGACGATCCTGACGATCAAAACCCACAATGCACGATCAAAACCGGATCTGGAAGCGAAAAAAAAAAAAGATTGACTCCGCCTCTGTCACGTGGGTAAATATAAATGCTTAGGTAAGGTATCAGTTGTTCATTTTACGCCAGCCACCGGGACGCTCTAAAGCGTCGAGACGGGAAATTGCAAATTCCTCAAATATACCGAGATAACGCGTCGACATGATTCGATATTTTTTTTACTACGCAAACACATAAACACATAAATATGTTACTGTAAATCTGTAAATCAAAACAAAAAAACAAGCTTTTTTTTTTTCAACCAGCTAATTGAAAAAAGAATACGAGATTTTACTGTGTTATCACTGTTATAGTCGAACCAAGAGTGACATTAATAAAAAAGTAATCAAGATAAATTTCATCATAAATTTCTTAATACGTTTTTATTATACTTGCAGCCTTTTGCAGCCTAAAGCAATTCAAACAAATAATGATTTTTGTACACTGGCGATAACTATCTTTAAGAAGAGATCGCCGTGGCTGGAGAAAATCGACGCGCGACGGGACGCCAGTCGATACGGGATAAGTTTCAGCTCGGACGGCTTGCGAATTCCTCAAATGTCTAAACAGACATATACTACTTAGATAACGCGTCGCAATCTTCATGTAGCACTCGTGTAACTTTCGCTGCGTACTTTTACTGCGCGCCAAGCTGTAGAAAGATAAACAAGTAATCAAGACAAATCTTACCTTCCGGCCTGTCCTCCTCAACGTCGTAACGCGTACTGTAGCACAGAAATAATGAACACGAAACGTCATCACAACAACTTTGCATTGTGGGTTGCCTCAACCACCTTAGACGAGTGTGAGAGATGATGTTGACTGCAGTTAAAAAAAGGAAAGAAATGCGTTTAATACAGCCACCAATGGATGTAATGTATAATTTAACAGTTGCAAAATACCGATGAATTGTGTGTCCTCGGTTTTAGAAATGTTATAATAGGGACTTCTTGCACTAATAAGAGAGTCCCTTCACGCAGCAATTTGTACACCCCCACCGAAGAGTATATTGTTTTTTTAGATAGACCAGCCGCGTGACCGTGATTGGCTTCACAAGGGTATTTGCATGATGTTCATCTGTTAAATAAAAATATCGGGTGACAGAAAAGATGTATCTGTCTTACAGTGAAAATACAATATTAACTTCGAGATTCGACTAAAATAGTGTCATAACTTTTAAAGGAAAGAAGCTGGAACTGACGACGAGTGTTGATGTATAACTAGAACTTATTTATTGAATACGGAACCGTGGCGAGGCCTCACGGCCCAGCAGTCAACGATACATGTAGTCTGGTTCCCTGACCCATTTCCCCGGTAGAGGGCGTGGGGAAATATAGGGTCAGGTACCGGCTAATGTAAACATGGGCGCTATTGGGTTAAAATAAAACAAGCTGTGATTGGATGAAAGTAACACTTGTAACTTTTTCTCGTGTTTCTTGGGTTTCGCACTTTCAGGCTCACTTGACACCAACTTCTTGTTTGTACCACAAAGCCGTGGAGGTAGAAAGAAAGACTTTGTATCTTCATGATTTAGCCACTGTGATTTAGCACACCTCTCGATACTTTTAGAACGTCCACATGATGCCTGGCATTTTTCACGAAATTCGGACACCATTCTATCCATCGAAATCAATCGTCGTTCACAGTTCCAACAAAGTTTGCTTTCAATTAGCTGTGATATCGCAGCAGTACTTGTGGCGTGTATCGAACGTGCTCTGGTCATTGGGGTCACGCCACAGTCGGCGATGACCTCAATGACCCTAGCGCGTTCGATACGCGCCACAAGTACTGCTGCGATATCACAGCCAGCCTTCAATCACCTCTATTTCCCCGTACTTCTGGATTAATCCTTTCAGTTTATGTTTCCCGTCTCGTGTGCCAATGTTTTTGGTTCGGATACCGGTGTTCTAACATAATTCTGATCCAGTCGAATTTTGACCGGCGTTTTCATGGTAGCAACCATATTTATTGTAGCATGTTCTATCAGGTGACTAACCTCCGCCATCTTGAACAAAATTCTGTTCAAGATGGCTACCCGGTACCTGACCCTATATTTCCCCACGCCCTCTACCGGGGAAATGGGTCAGGGAACCAGACTACGATACATGAATCTGCCTGTGTGTCAGTCGGACCAAGTTAGTTTGTCCTCTCTTGAGTCTTGGTCACTCCACAGAGGAGTGACCGTGGTCCAAGTTCTTTTTTTTTCTCTGAGTTAGTGTGTCCATTTATACAGTATCTTGGCTATGTCGGATGCCGACGCCATAAAGAATATAATAAGACTATACTTTGATTTACCGACATTAAAAAATATTACGAAAGTAAAAGTTATCACTTGCCCTTGCGTGGCTTGCTACAATGCTTTTGTTTCAAACCCAGGCCATGAATACATTAAAATGATAACAACGGCTCAATATAACGATTGGTTGAAACACAATAGAACATGGGGGTAGCACGCAGAATACCTCCATGAGAAAAATAAGTTACTGGGTAATTCTTTTAAATGTGTAAATTAGCGAGATGATGTTGTCGATGCTGTGCTGGTATTTCGTGGCGCCAGCATTGTTAGAGTCCAAACAAAGAAAAGTTGCAGCTTGATCAATCGTGTCCAAGAACGCTTATGTATTGTGAGTGTGGAATATGAATATTCTATGCGTCAATTTGGAAGACTAGGACAATAATTTAATGTTTTCTGTTGCAATTCAGTCACTAATTTCAGGTCAACCAGAGATTCATCCTGCATTGTGTCTGTCGTGTGTTGGTCTCCGCAAACTCAAACCGTACAAACACGAATAAAATTTTCAGTCTAGCTGACAAATCATAAATCGAATTAAAAATCTCTCTGTCTTCCGTGACAAACTTGTTTGAAATGAATAAGAGATCTTCTTGTATTTTAGATAGAGGCTCGTAATTTAAGTTCTATCCCGGCGGATACTATAGAGTGACGCGGGAAATTTTTACACAGTATACCTTTATTGAACATATTGACAAGCTCTCTGTGACAACCAAACCGATATCACTCAAAAAGTCACGCATTAAGGAAGTTATACGCTAGAAAGGCTAGCGTCTCTTATCAATAAGGGGAAACTTTTCACGCAATGAGGAAAGTTGATTTATTAATAAAACGTACGCCGTTGCACGTTATTTTACTAAATTCACGGTATTCTGAACCAAATCAAATTATTACACTGTACTCAAATCTCACATGACGGTGAAGCTTTCAAAATTGTTTCAATAATTGATGAAATCAGGAGAATTGATGAAATGTTAGAAAACCGAATTAGATGACAATTTCAGCAATGCTAACCAATTTATTTTTAGTTGAATATGGGGATAGGCAGCAGTACATATTTGATAAATGTTATAGTGCTGTGACATCGTTAATCCTATAGCTTTTGATCATGTCAGCCATTAACATTTGACTTCTAAAAAGTAAAGCAAGACGTCTGTATAGTCACCCGTAAATTTCCCCTGATTATTTTTGGTTTAAAGGTGAACATGATTCTATGGAATTCAAAAGGCATTTTGTTCCTTTAATAGTTTAATACTTCTAATAGTTTGTATTAATACACCATTTACAGTTAGCCTTCCGCTATCAGGATAAATTTGTCAGAGAATGAGCCTATTGCTGTTTTCTGGGGTTTTGTTTGGTATTGCATACCCCTCGTCATTTCTTTGCACTTTTACGTTAGATTTCATGAGAATGAACAGAGACAATATGTAGGTTTTCACCNNNNTAAGGGGAAACTTTTCACGCAATGAGGAAAGTTGATTTATTAATAAAACGTACGCCGTTGCACGTTATTTTACTAAATTCACGGTATTCTGAACCAAATCAAATTTATGACCGTACTCAAATCTCACATGACGGTGAAGCTTTCAAAATTGTTTCAATAATTGGTGAAATCAGGAGTGTTAGAGACAAAATATTGATGAAATGTTAGAAAACCGAATTAGATTACAATTTCAGCAATGCTAACCAATTTATTTTTAGTATAATATGGGGATAGCTAGGCAGCAGTACATATTCGATAAATGTTACAGTGCTGTGACATCGTTAAACCCCTAGCTTTTGATCATGTCAGCCATTAAAATTTGACTTCTAAAAATTAAAGCAAGACGTCTGATTGTAGTCACCCGTAAATTTTCCCCTGATTATTTTTGAGTCGTATTTGAAACTGAACATGATTCTTTTGAATTCAACAGTCATGTTGTTCCTTTGTATTCTAATAGTTTGTATTAATACACAATTTACAGTTAGCCTTCCGCTATCAGGATAAATGTGTCAGAGAATGAGCCTAATGCTGTTTTCTGGGTTTTTTTTCGGTAATGCATACCCCTCGTCGTTTCTTTGCACTTTTGCGTTCGATATCATGAGAATGAACAGTACTTCTGAGACAATATCAAGGTTGTCACCAGCCATTATAAAATTGCAGACAGTGTTTTCTTATCAAAGATATTTTCAATTGTTCTTCTATCACACATATCTCTCGCTCTCTTTCCTTCTTTGATTACAAATCGTAGACAGTGGAAGCGAGTCTAGGCTCTACTCTTTATGATGTGATCTGTTTGATGGAAGACTGCTTTTAGAAATGGAGCTCAATTAGTGAAAAGGTGAAAAGATTGATTTTAATGTTATCCAGTCTACTTTTCGTTTTTACAAATATTTTCTTTCTTTTTTGCTTTTTTTATACTCACTCTGTTGAGGATGTCCCATAAGCTTCTTTTTATTAGTTTAGTCATTGTTCTTTCATGGCGTAAAGAAAGGGTCACTGAATAGCTTTTACGACAAAGAATGTTAATAATACTGCTTATATCTTTCCATCGATTTCTACGTCAATTTGATATAATAGAAAAACATTGAATAGTAAATTGTTCACTACAATTAATGTCATAGCACGTTTAGGCCAATCTCAATCAATCAAGCAATCAATCAATTAGCAATAAGGTGTTCTAGGTGTGAGTTTACCACTCAACAGAATATATCATCTTTCTTGTTATTTGGCGACAGTCAAAGGTGTTTAAAAACGCCATTATTCTATGATTTGACATATTTTCACGTCAGCCGCATAAGCCTCTCTTCTTCCGATTTCATATAGGGAAAAATCCAATTAATCTTCAGGCAACAATGGCTGTCGTATGACAGCTGCTGACTTCACTCTGCATCTATGCCACCCTACCCGCTACTAAGATCTTCGTTAAGCAAACTAACAAAAATATTGCCCACATCTTTTGATAAAATTGGCTGCCGTTTACTCAATACGATACATATTTTCCCCCACTAAAGTAACCGTGGCACGTGGACACCTGTTTCTGTTGTCGCAAACACCTTTACTACCTGCAACTGTAAACGACAAGTACGCCATTACAGAACACAGCAGAAATTCCTGACATAAAAAGTACCTATAAAAATCCATCTTGAGGAGAGTATCTCTCACACCAACAATTGTTGATACTAGAAGAGTTGACATCTCACAACACGGAAGAATCACAATCGCAGTAACACCAAACAAGTATAATATGTAATAAGCAGGTCCAGTATTGTTGACTTATAGCGTTCATATAACAATAGGAAAAAATGGGAGACTAGAGCGAGAAAGTGATGCTTTTCGCAACTGGTGAGAATCTTTTGTCATTCTCACCACTATCACTGAGAATTTGTTAATTCTCACTAATGAGCAGTCACTGTGAAAAATGCTCTCCTTTGTGAGAATCAAGTATGATAACAGATTCTCACCGGTGAGACTGGAAAGTTTCACTAAGCACAGCGAGAATGGTAATTTTCACAGTATAAGTGTAATCGTACTCCTCATGCACAACTGAAAAGCGGCAACACTCGCCGTTAATTGGTGAGAATTAGCCAGACTTGATGTTCACTGGTGAGAATTAGTCTGGTTACTTCTCAGCAAACCTCAACTCTGAGTGTGCTTTGTAATATAAAACTCTCACTGATATTGGTGAACATAACAAGAGGATCACCGATTGCAAGAAAGCGTCACTTTCTCGCCCCAATTTCGCATTCTCTTCCCATACTGTGTAGCCCAGCAGGTTTTGCCGTATGCTAATGCTCTTAGAACTATTTTCCTGCTTATATATGTTCCATATTGCATAAAGATGTCTTCGTATATCTGCATGGAAATAGTCCGAATAGGGTGGTACTATGTAAAATTCAGATAGTTCTCTCCTGCATTCTTGACCCCAAAACACTTTTCAACGCAATTAATAATGAGTTGAAGTCAATGCAGTGAGTAGAGTGTGAATTTTGAAGCACCAAAGAGTTTTTTGAAATATAAAATTTTACTATTTTTGGAACACAACTTGATTTCAGTGCATCTGACAGTGTCTATGACTTCTATTATTTTCATGGTCATTTGGTCTACCTTCAAACTCCGAGCTTGTTTATGCTGGCATTAGTTATATATTCTGACATCAGGTCAATGACTTTGTGAATGTTCCGACAGTTAAGCGTGGTTTAAATTGTATCTAGATTATCTACACTTGGGTGTAAAGTTTTCATCAACTTTGTGTTGTTTTTTACTTTTTACATTTACATGTAACTGAAAACCGTCGGAATTTATTAAGTCGGCTTTAATAAAATGACTGGAACTTTGAACTAGCTATAGTTTTCAAAATTTTTTATCTGAGAAGCAAAATTACCTCAACTCCGTAAAATATTGTATGGAGAAAAATTGAATATTTTATTTCCATGAAAATAACGGTAAGCCGAGAAAAACATTGAAAAATGAACCCAACAAGAAGTAGACCAAAAAGAAATCGTAAAATTTGACAATCCAATTGCTTGTCCCTGAGGCGGAGTCTACCTGAAATCTAAACACGAGAGAGAGAGAGAGAGAGAGAGAGTTTAATCCATGATTACGGTCTGACGTTCTTGTTTAAAATTGTCAGGTTTATCAGTAAAGTGCCTGGTTTTACTTCGAAAGTTAAACAAGGTATTAAACAAAACAATTAACCGTATACAGAGAGTGTATAATGCTACAGACTCGCTATTTTTGAGTTTTTTCATACTTTTTGTTTTACATGAAAAGTACTTTATATTGTTTGTCTTCCTGAAAAACACTGAAAACACAGAATAATTGTGTAAAACTTTAACTCCGAGTTTGCTTGCTGCCACACAAGATTAGAAATTAAGTAAAACATTTTACGGGCTGCACACGAAGGTCCCATTCCACGCTCTACTCTCATCATTCATGGCTTAAAATACATTGTTGCATAAGGTTTTGGACCTCATGCAAGCTTTTATAATGAAATTTGTATTAGGATACCAGTTTTCCCTTACATTTTGGTAATATTTATTTGCTATAGAAAAGCAAGCCGGAATGGGAAAAAATTGTCTAGTGGTCACAAACTAAATAACAACGCGTTTCATTCAGCAAATGGGTACTTCCTGACACGTTTGCAACTGTAAATCGTCAGGTTTTTACACCGAGTGACTTAATTCATATCTTTCATGTGTTCTTGGCATTACAAAGAGTTCAACAAGACCGACGCTTTCCTGCTAACAAGAGTATAAAATTGTTGAGTGCAAGAAGTATTGGATGGAGGAGTGGTACATTATCTCACAAACAAATACTTTCATAGAATAGAGAATACAGACAAAACAAAATGCAACTCAAAATACAGTAATAGGGAGCCGTCATTATTTACGGCCTTTGGCGGGGTCCGAAGAATCGGCTACAAGGGTAGCTCAAAATGAGGAGAGAAAGAAAAGGGTTACTCAATTATTTGTGCATAAGAAATTGAAATACCTCTAAGATTGCACCATTGCACACAACAATTTCTCTTTTTTTTCCGCGCGATAGAGGGGCAAACCCCTCTGACTTTTTGCCCCTCAGCCTCTAGCGCGTTTTCCCCTCTGTACTAAAATTCTGCCCATTCAGATCTCCTAGCGAAAACCCTGTCATGATACCCGTCCAAAGTAAGCAATGCTATGTGGTTGGATACATGTTATAGCGAGCTTTTATACCTTCATCGAGTTGATTGGCCACAGTGATACGCTAAGAGTGACAGCCGGCCAGGGTTTTATCCAACTCAAAGTTTGTTTGGCTGAATTAAGACAAACATGACTCGCATACGCACTTCGACATATTATCTTATGTGTTTCTTTTCTTTCAACAATGTGAAGAAACAGTTCCTAAAATTGAAAACAGCAAGGTACCTGACATGTCGTCCCAAAATGGAAGTGCTTGTTTTATGAATAAAGCATACGTCCACCATTTTTTATCGAATCACAGCCCGTTTTCAAAACTTTCGCTCAACCAGGTCTTGGTGATCGATATTCCTACTTAACCACCGTTGCACTGAAGCAACAAATCCACACAGGAAAGCTACACGGCTTCACAGTTTTACCTGCTAACTTCGCGGGAGTTTTATCACAGAACGGTTTAATTCCGCAACACTTCTTGTACTCACCCGCTTGCTTTAATTACATGTCAACAAATGTGTAACGGCAAAGGCCGTTAAGAAAGGAGAGAAATGTCGTCTTTGTCTTCTATGTAGTATATTACATTTAGAATTCAAGGGGCATGCGTTTCATCAGCTCAAAACATCTGAACAACGGATTTCACCGACCAATGCAGACAAAGGGCTATAGTCAATATCAAGGAAACACATAGAATAGAGATGAGGAGTGCATTTTAACTGCATGCGTTTCCGTTCCGTTTATTTTATTCTTGCATCTTGGCATGACAGTGTATCTCAAATATAAAATATCCCGAAACTGTTGGTACTTTCTCAGCGATCGTGTCATTAATTGTATTTTTGACGCACGGACATTGCAACTCCGAAATGCTATAAGAGCTAACATCTTCAAGCGCTAACGGCAGATGATCGAAACTGGCTTGACTGTGCAACTTTTATTTAAGGTCAACATTTCTAGGATAACGCAGGAACACTTCTGCCGTCTTTGTAACTCTATATTGCCTCTTCATTAGATTATCAACAAAGAGTAATTTCAATGATATAATGGGGAAAGAATGTGAATTTTGATTTAAAAAAAAATCATAGGGGACGGTAAAATATAGTACCAGTCAACGAATACAGTAAATATCTCTCGATAGGGATATCGATAAAAGCCCCTGATCACCACTACTCATTTCATCTGCTTACTGTCTTTATTTACAGCTGAAAATCGAGCGAGAACGTAAACATGCGTATCTGCACGTCCACACAATACAGTAACCGGTATCCCGATTCACAATTTACGAAACTCTGCGACGAAGCCCACCGTGTACTCCATGATATGCTTGCAGTTTGAACGACTGTCGTGATAACATGGTATATACAAATCGTGCCTTGCGGTACCGGAGGTTGAAACAAGCTTGCCGTGGCGCGTTTCTGCACATTTGTGCATAGTTTATTTTTCACAAATATGAGGTACAAAGTCTGTGTAAACTTGCCATCGCTGAGCACAAGTCACACTGCATTTTTAGAACAGGATTCTCATTACCATGTGAGAGTCGAGTACAGGTAACGACATCAAGTCAAACTGGAAATAAACGGACAATTTTGAAGTCACATTAATTTGAAGTCTTTCCAAATTACAGATAATTATGTTGACCTTAGAAAACGTTAGAAAATGGCGCGATAGGAGGCTTCATGATGTAAAGAGCGGCAGTTCAATGAAACATATACTCTACATCTCGACACAGGGCAGTACCAATCAATCCGCCGATTTCGATAAAATGTAACAAGCGTTCTAGATGTGAATATACCACTCTGCGATCTAGTTCATCAAAGCTCTGAAGAGAAATTCATCCAGCCGCCACATTTTCCATGTGTAGCCCGTTCAGCAAAAGAACAGCATCTACCTGCCACCTGTTATGACCAACTCCGCGGCCTTTTTCAACTGATACGATAGGTTTGTGAACAAAGAGTCTTTTGTCGCTACAATAAGACTGCCTGCCCCTTTGGAGAACGTCTTAACGGGCGACTGAAGATAGGACTCATAAAAATACCTGTGGAAAAAACATTCATCTTGAGGAGAGTGTCTTTCGCCCCAATTCTTCGGTACAGAATGAAAATTCGTGTCTTGTCCGAACACCCCACAGCTAAGCAGGCGCCCTTCATCATGATCGTGTAGCGGACCCACCGAGTGTAGTCGGTAGCTTACCCGTAGAATGCCACTACTCTAGAAACAAGTATGCATGTACCTAGAAATGTTGTTAACCGCATCATTTGAATGAGTCTTGCCGTTCTTGACACAACACTATTTCCAACTCTTGAATGATTAAGGTGAAGATATTGCAGTGTGTAGCATGTTCAGTTTGAAGCATCTAGGTGTTAAATTTGAGATATGTAATTTTACCGGCAATCGAACAGAACACGTACACATCATCTCTACATCATACATTGTCTGCCTAGAGATTGTGCGAAATACATTTATTGTCGTTTGTACATGCATCAGGAAATGAATATACAGTCAGTTTTGGTCAGGGTGATGAAATTTCGCTGTTAACGTTGCCTGCCTGATATGCGCTTTTACAAATTAAGCCACAATCAATTCTCCATTATTTTTTGTTTACTTGGATCGCATGTGAAGTACATCGATCGTCCTTTATATAAATTGTCAGGGCTGGTAGTACATTTTTCAAGCAGGTTAAATATCAAAATTACCTGAACTGATGTCAGCTTGTTATTTCCCCCGCTTTGTTAGTTTCAGTCCAATATGGCCGACTTTCGATAGAGCGACAGTTATTTTTAGACCAAAACGACAACTGTGCATATGAATGAAACGTTTCGGCTAACTTTATAGAACTTTTATTGTTAAACCCCCGTCCGCTGAAAGATCACGCAGTCATCTCGTGTTTCCTGACAACAAATTATATCCGTCGGTGCTGCCTTTGTTTAATACGTCAACTCAAAAAATGTTGTGAAGATTTATAGGGTTTCGGTATTTTATGTCCCGCCTTTTTTGAGTGAGCACGATTTATGCGTTTTATCGGACGAAGTAGATCATACTAAGCGCAGAATATGTAATACCGTTGATTCTTCTTATTTTCAATGATCGCTCAGCCACAACAAATTGAAATAAAAATTAAAGTCGTCAATTAGGGTCACATCAGTCTATCAGTTGCCTAGTGACCTGAACTAAAAGACGATTTGCTCACATTTAGGAAGGGACGAGAGAGACACGAGAG
>LD346681.1:11467-21623 GCA_001465055.1 Ptychodera flava
ACAAACTTGCGTTCATAAACTTGGCGATGGAAATTGTTACTATATTACGTCGATAGACATGACGCTATAAACCACCCTACACACCCCGCACGGTTTGTTGTTGTTACTAAGGCATAGGGATTAAGTAGAGTTTGAAGTAGGCAAGTAAACGATTGCTAGCTGTAATTATATGTGACGGAATGAAATAAATCAGCAAGATACCGATCTCGTGACAGGTGGATGTGTCATCGATCGATATGAGCGTAGGAGTATGAGAATAACAAACAAGCAGTGACTGCCTGTTGTATATTTTGTAAGGCGAGTTGATCAAAGTGCGCTGACCCAACATCAATGGGCGACTGAATAACGTATGTTTTACTGACAGCATTATTTCCATTTTCAAATGTTAGCATTTTCTGCAAGTCGTTAAATCTTTACTTCAAATTAGCCATGATTTCAAAGAGAGTAGAAATAATTTATAGTTGCTACAGGTTTATTGATGAAAGTGGCTTGTTGAAGTTTTTGAAGTGATTTTGAGGAGTTATTGTCCTTTATTATTTAAGCACTATGTATTAGCTCCTAGGAGTTTCTTCACTCACTCTTTTGTGTAAATATTTCAGCCAAATGTTTTCACATCATATATTACACCGAAAGTTTCACTTATTTCTGTTGTGATAGGGATTCTGAAGCCCCCCGCTACAATATTAATGTGAAGCTACAGCGCCACTACATGCCTCCATCGAGGTTACGTCATACATAGATCCACGGATATTGTTGAAACTCTTCGAGTTTTCAGTGTTCAGTGTTGAACATTTACAGTATAAGCATGACTTTCAAATTTGTTTGCTTCTTCGCCGATGTCCAAACACATAATAATTTAAAATATATTTTGCAGCAACAATTTATGATATATATACTATATTCTCATAAAGATAAAATACATTCATATCAGAGTAGAATTTGACGTCCATCTCACTTAACTCCATTGTTTTCCGACTGTCTTCCCACTGTATATCTCCGAAAAATGTCATTGCACCTCTCTCTCTCTCTCTCTCTCTCTCTCTCTCTCTCTCTCTCTCTCTCTCTCTCTCTCTGCATCTCTCTGCATCTTGTTGCGGATGTCCGTCGCCTGTCATTCCGCCACAACAACACTATTAGGAACATATAATCTATGAATTCAGGAAAACCGTTGTACTTTCAGAATGTTTGGTCTTATGGACAGAATGTATCGAAGAATACATCTGTTCGACACTTTCTAATATGGAACAAGTAGCTTGGTACTGCATACAGTTGGTTTCACATATTTTAGAAATCAAAAGTCAAAAGTGAACAGAAATAAATACAGACTGTGATGCCATTCTCGGCTACAACAGATGTATTGAATATTTACACATATCAGCAGATATCTAGAAATTAAATGAACTCAAGTTGCATCTGCCTTCCGTAAATGTTGTATGGGAACCAGTCAAATTACAGATTTCAGGACATAACTGAAACTAGCCTGTTCAAGTTCTCTGACAATGTGCCAAAATAATCGCTGTAAAGGTTTTATTACAAATATTTCAATGCTGTGTCTGGGCCTGGTGTACATATAATTTAGTGCATAGAGTTGCACCCTTCCTTAGTGCATCCACTATTTTTACCGAGTATTATCATTATAAACCACAAAAAGTCATAACTATGGACTCTTTATAAGGGTGACGTGACTCGTGACTTTACAAGATTACAAGATTAAATGATTGTGTTAAATTTTCAACCCACGTGATATTTTAGAGAAAACTATGAGCGTTTATTTTCATTAATTTTTTACTTCGTAAGATTGTTTTGTTACTCTTAGAAGTTTGACTTTAATGTAATTTGTCTTTTTAATTACGTTGATATGAATTTTCATTTCCACTTTTGAAATCTCAGTTCTGATGGTTTATTCATGGTGTGATCAGTATAGGAAATCCTTTACTCTGAGTCAATCAAAATGGCGTGGGTTTTGGTGACAATCCTTAGATAATTTTCAATTCAGTTTTGTTTACTATTAAATCAAAATTGACATACCAGATGTCATAGAATATCTGTGCATGTGATGGTGGTGAACGGCACGAATGAAAGTTGAACTTTTATGTGTTCTTGTTTCATAGGCAATGTCATCTGCACAGTATACAGTATCTGCATAACAATAAAAGGGCTTCAATTCTGCTGCATTCAAAGTGTCCGGAAAGCACCCGGTGAATACAGGACTTTCAATCTGACTGTATTCAAAGTGCGCGGAAAGCGCCCAGTGAATATGGGACTTTAACTCAACTGCATTCAAAGTGTCCGAAAGCGCCTGGTGGATATGGGACTTCACTCTATTTAGGGTTTCTGATAAGTACACCCAGTGAATAATATTTTATCATATGTACCTTCATTCGTATAATGTTGTGCACAGTGAGAGACAGTGGAGGAATATGACAGCTAGAACCCCATGGCGCGGCGAGAGAGTGCAAGTGCGCCATACCAGGGGTATTTGCATGAGTGCTTGCAGGGAATCTGGGCGACGTGCTTTCAGGAGTGGCAGTGAGTGAACGGACAGCAGGATACACAGCAAACACGAGTGAAAATACCCCTAGTACAGTAAGCTTGCTCACTCGCAACTTGGTCCCGGTTTCGTCCTGTTTATTTTGTCTAGAAAACAAAAGAACTAAAACACAAATAACTTGTGCGACACTCATTGAACGACTCATTTGCATACAGGTATGGAATAATGTTTTTGGTACTTTGCACTACTATGCAAATACCTATGGTACGTGCGCACACTCTGTATATATGTAAAAATCAACTTTATTTTCTGGTCTGTACCAGATGAGTGATGATTACAGCATCATGGGAAAATCATTTAAAACAACTCTATCACAAGTCATATTTTGTGTAAAAAAATCTGAAATTTCTCAAACACTTCACTCAGGCAGAAATCAAACAGACTAAGGAAAAAGGCCTGAAATGATTTTTACCACAACCAACTGACATTTCTTTTTCACAATCTAAAAACCTGGTGATTTTAACATGCTTTTATTGCTGGTGATGGTAGAAACTATTATTAAGAAGGCTTAAACACGCCAAGTGCACCTTGCATGTACAGTTCTTTTTAAAGGTTTTCTTTCCTTTGCTGCACAAAATTTTCAATTGTCATTTTACACCTTGCATGAAAGATTCTTTTAATTTTTTTCTTTCATTTGCAGCATGTCTTTCATGTGTCATTTTGTACCGTGCATGAAATATTTTTTCAAAGTTTTTTCCTTGGTAGCATTAAATTTTAGCTCTTATTTTACATCTTTAGTACGATATTTCTTTAAAGTTTTCTTTCCTTTGCAGCATGTCTTTTTATAACAGCCATTTTATACCTTGCACGAAAGAGTGACGGGAGGGGGAGCTAACTTATGAAAAATAGTAAATTGTAATCCTGTGGATTCCATGCATGAAACTAAACCTATCGCGTGAAAAGTCCCTTCAAATTGACTCAAAACTATGTTAACCATGGCATGGCACATAATATTTTTCACGTCATTTCTTTCTACTAGAGGTATTTTCAACTTGTTATATTGCATTTTTTTCATTTGGAAGCTGTACCTTTCTGTATAAATACATGAATTGAGAAACTATCATTTTTGCCAATTTAATTAGATGCTTACACAACCTAAACTTCCCTTACCGAAGATTATTTCTACTGCAAATTTGCCGTACGATTGCTGCAAATATGCAGCAAGCATGTAGCTTGCAGGGAGGAGTTGCAGAAGTTTGCAGCTAGCTGTGACCCTCCCGAAAACCATTAAATCAGTTTGCAGCAAATTTGCGGTAAACCACTAAGTTGCTGCAAATTGCGGCAAACGAGGTAATTGCTGCAAATATGCAGCAACACATGATTGACATATTGCCTACTTCCACTATTTCGTTACCAGGGAGTACCCACTGTGTACCATTGCACTTCGTGACCGGTCATATGTAAGAAACACAAAATTGATCTTTCATGTATATTTTATATTCATTTATAATTTATAAAAGATAATCAACTTTTTAAAATTATAATAACTGGCAGATAATGGACAGCTTCAGTTAAGCTGGTGCAAGTGACATAACTCAGCAACATTGCATCCATAGAGTGCAAAACTTAGTGACATTACGTAATAAGAGTACCCTTTCCAATCTGGTTGGGTAAATCACCGTGGGTATCGGTAAATCATGGTTGGATCGACGACTGATTTTTTTGGAAAACATTTTTTTAAAACAGGGACTTGTCTGTCTTGCAAGTTAAACCCTGTATTTTCTGCGAATTATACCAAAATGCAAGCAGTTTCGAACGAAATGTGCGTCTGATGGTCTGTAAGGACACGTCGTAGACTTTTGTTACTGCAAATCTGTACCTTAAAAAAATATCGACTGATGAGAACTTTTTATTGAAGAAACTGACAAGTAAATGTCAATGCATTCAATGTTTGGTATAAGCAAGGACCCGCTACAACCTCAAAGCAGAGTATTGGTACAGGTACCCCAAGATATAAAGCTAAGTATGCCATCATAGTGCGGTACGTACAATGCACTGTAACACTGTATGTTAGCCCTGCGTACAGCCTACAGGTCTGTGTGTTCCCGGCGTTATACGGCCTCCACCACAGCCCTTCAACGGTCCATAGAGATAAATGGCGAGATTCAAAATGGCGATCTTCATGGGTAAACAACTTGTCGAGTACGTTATGTTTCAGAAAAAGAGCGGTTTTGGACGTAGGAGAAGTTAATCGCATCTTTTCTGGGGTCGGTTAGGAGGTAAAGGTAGGCAGGGAAAGAATTTTTCCCCGATAGAGAAGAATTTCGGCCAAAAAGACCGTTTTTTCGTTGCAGTCCGGATCCGGACCGCAAAGTCGCCAGTTATCTCCATAGACCGTTGCAGGGCTGTAGTCCAGTCAAAATAGGGTTAGACCCACCACAAATTGCAACAGAATTTTTTTCTTCAGAATGCATTTCAGAGAGGTGCCCAGAGCAATATATTAAAACTTTACTCGAATCCACCTTGGGGAAATATGACTAATTTGCATAAATCAAATATGGCGGCCAACCATCCGCCAAAATAACATAATTGGCTATATATAACATGTTAAACAAGCTATTTCAGTGATTTCAAAGTCTGACACTTGTAATTTGGCTCAAGGAATCATTTTGGAGGTATAATATTTCATATAGGCACTTCATTAATTTGCATAATTCCAATATGGCGGCCAACATTCCTACAAAAGACATTGTCGGTCATGTACCACGTAATAAACAAGCTATTTCAGTGATTTAAAGTTAAAAGCATATTTCTTAGGCATGGACAAACGGTTTTCGAGATGCAATGATTTGCATAGATAATTTGTCAATTTGTATAAATCCAATATGGTGGTTAACATTCCTATAAAGGACATTGTCGGCCATATACCACGCATTTAACAAGCTATTTCGGTGATTTTAAAGTTTTAATATTTTTCTTGGGTATGAAGAAACACTTTTAGTGGCTCAATTTTTACAAAGGCCCTTTGATAATTTGCATAAATTAGATATGGCTGCCATATTAATGCCCCATGGTGTAATAGCTTCTAATATAAATAAGGGTTTGGTATAGTTTTTAACACTAGGAAACTATCAAGGAGAAACTGTTAAGTCCTTGGACATTCCTTTTTAAAATTTTGATTTTTCTGTTTATGGCGACTGTTAATGATTGTTAGTCTTCTGAATAATATATTCTCTTTCTAAATATAACGTTGGATTCATCTGTGTACGGCATTTTCGTAATTTTTAAGGGTTTTTAACACTGTACAGTGTCAAAACATGTAATCTTTAATGTTTACTGTTAAAAAAAGACGTGGTCAAAACCTTTAGGTTTTAATTTAGACTGAACCCACTTCTTATAGATGGGTGCATCTTTATAAGATCCCCTAGATGATAGGCAAGAAGTCATCACACATAACAGCAAAAATACAATAAACACAACAAAGCTAAAAACAGGAAAAAATGATAAGACAAAAATAAAGAATGCCATAGTACACTCAAATTGAAACTTAGCACTATTGCAAACAATGTCACATTCATAAAAACTTTATGGAGACACAAACTCAAAAAAATCTGATAACTGCATGCTTTAGCAAAGGCTTACAAATAATCCAAACACAGAATCCAACTATTACACAATACAAACAAGACACATCTTGGGTCATTTTTCCAAGTGTCATTTTTCCAGGTGTACATGTTTGTATTGTGTAACAGTTGGATTCTGTTGGGCTAATGAGTTGTTTGAATAAATTTTAAGCCTTTGCTAAGCAGGCAATTTTCAATTTTTTGTGAGTTTGTGTTTTGATCAAGTTTTTAAGAGTCTGACATTGTTTGCATCAGCACTTAATTTTAATTTGTCTGTATTGTGGCATGTGTTATTTTTGGTCACATTATTTAATTTTTCTGCGTTTTTATTATCTTTGTTGTTCTTTTACTGTACATTCAGAAAGAGATTATTATTATTAGATGACTAACAATCACTAACGGTTGTCATATTTAGACAAATCACAAAATAATTAAAATTGTATGATTTTCTTACATCTGAATAATAAACGCACATAAAAATATACGTATTTTAATCCGTTTGGAAGTCATATATGTAAGTCTACCAAATTTGCTTTAACATTCTTTTCAAAATATAATATATTTATGGAGTATTTTAACGAATTCAGGTATCACAGACACCTATTAAAATAAACTTTTATTCGTAAATGATCGTTATTGTAAGTCAATTTATAGTATATATTCCACATTTTTAAGAATAAATGTTCAAAGACTTAAGGTGGAGCTGCACGTTGCCAAGCTGCATTTTTTTTTCAAAGGAATATTTCTCATCTAAGATGACAAGGAAACCCGTAGAAACTATTTTGTGAAATGTAATATTTCACTTGAAACAAGAGTATATCCTCATTCTAAAATGGTATGGGCTGTACGACTGACACTCAAAAAAGTGTTTAAAATCATGGTTAGCAAAATAAAAATGCCTCTTATTCAAAATGTAAGAATTTTATTGCAAAACAAAATAGTTGTTTTGTTATGTAGCATTAAAAAACAAAATGTGAAAATTTCAGAAAATTTGACCCAGCCAGACTAGAGTTATATTCTTTGGAAATCTTGAAATTTGGATAAAAGGGAAGCAGAAAATCAGGTGATTTGCATACACTTGCATACATTAACCCTTCTATATCATGCAACTTACGGTTGCTTGCCAAGCTAAAAGGTGAACCGAACCAGTTTTTAATCTTGGTCAAATTAATCAAAATTGGACGAATATTTGCAAAAAAATTATTTTGAGCAAAATACGCTGCATTGGGTGCAGTGCCCTCTTAACATTTTCTCGATATTGCTATTGCTAAAAACTCTACAAGAACCTTATTTATATTAGACACTATTTGGGCCTATATTTGGCTGCCATATTTATTTTCTGAAAATTATCAAAGTGTCTTTTAAAAACATTGAAGAAATGTATTTAAACTTCAAAATGGCTGAAATAGATTGTTCAAAACATGATATATGACAGAAAATGTCTTATGTAGGTATGTTGGTGACCCTATAGGATTTATGCAAATTAACGTAGTACCTATGCAAATCATGGTATCTCGAAAATTGTTTGTCCATTCCAAAGAAATATACTTTTAACTTTGAAATCACAGAAATGTCCTTTTTAACCCTTTGACTGCTGTAATTTTTACACCAAAATTTTAATGCAATATTTTACCTATTTCTGTGAACATTTCTGTACGTTTTTTCATAATTTTGGACCAAATGGATATCATTTTTCAGCAGCTACATTTTTAATCAAAATTTTGGCAAAAAGCAGAAAAATTGACTGTCGTACATTTTATAAAGTTGACAAAAATAGACTTTGGCGCCCAAAAGGTTAATATGTGGTATATGATAGAAAATGTCTTATGTAGGTATGTTGGTCACCATATTGGATTTATACAAATTGACAAATTACCTATGCAAATCATTGCATCTCGAAAATCGTTTGTCCATGCCTAAGAAATATACTTTTAACTTTAAAATCACTGAAATAGCTTGTTTAATACGTTGATTATGACTGAAAATGTCTTTTGTAGGAATGTTGGCCACCATATTGGAATTATGCAAATTAATGAAGTGTCTATATGAAATATTATACCTCCAAAATGATTCCCTGAGCTAAATAATTAGTCTTAGACTTTGAAATCACTGAAATAGCTTGTTTAATATGTGATATATGCCCAATTATGTTATTTTGGCGGATGGCTGGCAGCCATATTTAATTTATGCAAATTAGACATTTCCCCAAGGTGGATTCGAGTAAACTTTTAATATGTTGTTCTGGGTACCTCATTAAAATGCATTCTGAAGAAAAAAATTCTGTTGCAATTTGTGGTGGGTTAGGTGCCAAAATCTCGTAGATTGACTGGACTACTGTGGTGGAGGCCGTATAACGCCGGGAACACAGAGACCGACCTGTACGCAGGGCTACACTGTATATAAGCTTACAGTCTGTGTCCCATCGATATCGCTAACAAAATCTCGCCTTCTGATGACATTAATTTAGGTAAAGGCTTTTGTCCATGTTTTCAGCGTTAGAGTTATCGCCGAGCACAAATTTGAGATTAAGGATTACCTTCCGTCCCGAGCCGCTGTACTAGAATCCAATACGCTACTTCAATTCGCCAGCGTCCAACTCGTTCTACAATGAGCAGGCGACATGTTTACACTCTCAGGTCACGGTTCAACAAGTTCAGTTCGCGCATTGATATTGATTCTTCATGCTAAAAGAATTTTTACTCTCTTTTTAGTCTTTCTATGATAACAATAACCATTTTCATTAAAATAATAAATTAAATGCTATATTAAGTATGAAATATAACGGATTGGAGCAGATATAGAGTCAATTCCAACGTTTAAAAACGGGACTACATTATCAATCGCGTAATGATTTATAGATCGCACTTCCGTTAACGTCATGAGGCTTGATTGGCGCGAAGTTAGATTTTAGTACCATCGGCTGCGTTTGTTATCAGGGAGTTATCTAGTGAACAATTTAATGGTCTTTCCATGGAATCACCAGTCAAATGATGTCATAGTGTTGCAAAAACGTGTATACAGTACCGGGGACAGACGGAGTTCTAAATTTGTCAACGCGAAAAAGCAGTAAAGATGCTGACTATATATTCTAACAGTGACAGCACGGAGAGACCTGCAACCGGGAATCGTCCAGAGTCTGCGAGCCGTTCACAAATTTAAGTCCATGTACCGTCCGTCTGTACACCGCTATTTTGTTCTGTTTGCTATTTTTACCTAAAGTTTAGTTTCTTTGAACACTGATTCATATTGAATTCACTTTCGTTTAACAAAAATTACTTACAGTAAGTGCTGAGATTTTTGCAGATTGTCGCCGTCATGTATGTAAACATGGATGTAAAATCCTTGATGTAAGCAACATACGGCGAGTTGTCTGCTGTCAAACATTTTAATCATTATTAATTTAATAACGATCATAAATATTTATGCATTTGTCTGCTTCAATTTTTCAACTTGATTTTGTCTCATTTTTAAATAATAATTGATTTCTAAGTTACACTCTTCCCTGAACGATTTGTATTTTTCAGAATGCATTGCTGGTACTCTAAAGGGACGAGAAATTCAGAGAACAGAAAGCCAAATCGTAGCCTTTGACAGTAATGTAAATGTTACATGAAACTTCTCGAGCCAAAAAAACATCTCCTGGAGAGACTTATGTGGCATGAAATGACCATGGCATATAAAATAAATTGTACCACAATTTAAATTTAACCTTTTCTTTTCTGTTGTCTTTTTATTAAATAATAACTCTATTTGCGCTGACCATTGTTTCTTGTGAAAGTGGTACTTCAGAGCTTAGTTGGATAAAACACATGTGCTGTCCACAGTCTGCCTTAGGATTTGTCAGGTTTTCATTCTCAACCATGTCACTTACATTGGCCATTGTACTGCGGCATTTTGTAATATGACGCATTTTGTAACAACTTACGCAAAATGTAATTATTATTATTATTTATTTCTTAAAAAAGCGCACTACACTTCGTCTCAGTGCTCTGTACACAAACAATGAAAAGAATGAAAATAAAAGAAAATCAAAACATATCAT
>LD346681.1:33933-51110 GCA_001465055.1 Ptychodera flava
TATGTATATATATATATATATATATATATAAATATATATATATATATGCTTAAGACATGCTTAAGACATGCACAACTGCTCTGCCTGTCTGAAGATTTCAGAATTTGTGTGTGTATGATCTTTAGACCCCCCCCCCAAGTCGAGGAAACTGTCTAGTCCCTTATCTAGTCCCTTAGTCACAACAGTGAAAAAACCCAACTAATATTGTTGCTATGTATCGACTTTGTTCTTATCAAAACAAATACGCACAGGGTCATGATTGTAACTAGTGTAAAGGAAAATTATTCTCATAGTGGTTTGGTGATCAAACATGTTCTTATTAGCGTTCTCAAAAGTCCTGAGGTTTGCTGACGTGACACAGCACCAAGGAACTTTACTTTAACAAGGTAGGCAATGTTTATTATGTTGAAAATGTCAACCATTTTGCTTAAAGAATTTGTATAAAGAAGTGTCTGTAGATATTTACTGTGTCTATCACCATGGGAATGTTTATGAGCGTATTCAAAACAGCTGCAGAAGTAGCATTAGGGTGGTATATTCTCGCAAGGACCTTCATTGAACCATTACATGACAGCTTTTCCCAATACAGATTTAGACGTGATGGGTATGGCCTATTTAGGCCAAATAGGGCATAGCCACCACGTCTATGAAATTCATGAGTTTACTTTTCTTGTTTACACACAAACTTATATAGATTGGAAATCTTGGAAATGGCAATGACATCATGTTGACAACACCCACGTGTGGGCAGTGAATTAGGATTACTCTTTGTAAGACAGTTATGATTCCGAATAAAGCATGATAGATTTGTTGCTTTCACGAACTTCCCTTCAAATACAACACTAATGTTTATCAAACAGGGAAAACTATATAACACTAACGACATGCGAAACTCAGTGAGCATGTAATGACCAAGGTATTCCACAATCCTTGCCGTATAGCCTGGATGTACTAGCTCCGCTCCTGGCTCCATGCATTTCAGCTTTTACCCATACAGAAACTGGCCAGCTTGGGATTAAAACGTATGCATAATACTCTTCTTCTTGATGTTTGTCTACGAATGTTAGATCAGCCCAATGTTTTGACACCTTTCACGAAACGCGTATGTGATTGGATGAAATGGTTTTTCTTAGCATTTGTAATTACCCCAAGGCCTATGAACTGGTAAGACATCATGTTGCCTATAATAGTTGTTCTAAACATAGACAGTAGAGGGGGAAGTCCACCTCCTGTGTCTATGTTCTAAACTACAAAAAGCTGTTGCATTACTAAAAAGTTTCTTTTGAGACGCCATGCCGCGAGTTCCTTCTCAGTGGGTTCTAACATAGGGGAAGATGTAGATCAGACGCTACAAGACAGGAAACGATATAGAAATTGTGTGACATACATTAGAAATGAACATTCATCTACATTGAAAAGTCGAATATATTGTACAGTATAGCACTAGCAGTCGAAAAATCCGAACTTCTGTCATATGTTTTCACGGTGACTTGACGCAACAAACGTGGAGGTGGCTCCATGCAAAAATGATTCAATCGCCACGCTAAAACCCGGATGTTTCGCGACGCGAATATAGAGAAGCCGTCGGGGATTTTCGGGGGAGGGGAGGGGCGCTAGAACTGCAACGAATCGACATCAAAGTGTTCAAATTGGTAACGGTCATATTAGTTCAGTAAAGAAAAATACAGTCAAATTTGCAACTGACATGGTTGGGCCGACAAAAAAGAAAACTAAATTCTGACTTACAGATTGATATATGGCGGGTGCCACATGTGGGGCAGGATGCGCTTACTATTTTCGAAACACCTGACATCACTTCTTGGTCTTTTGGCCAGAGGTCCATATATCTTTCTTTCATGAATTTGACTTTGTTTGTACCGTCTATTTACTGTCTGTTCTGTGCTGTTTTGTGTCTATGTTTACAACTATTGTCTTACAAATTTTGACCTAGTGTTATTGGATTATGGATTGGTATGATTGCGATTATTTTTCCATAGTGTCCCACCAATCCACATAGTGGATCCACGGAGTAAAAACTATGATGCCCCCTACATCACGGACAAGGTCTGTGCCTACATGTAAAGAGAAAAATATTCTTCTGTTTTTCTGATGCACCATAGGTACGATGCTTTGTGGATCTTTGTGTACATGCTCTGTTCACTGTTTTACCCTGCACCACAATAGAGGGAAACACTGTGGACGAACACAAATCACCATCCACAGACTTAGGTGGCTGCAAAGTTTGCCCGGACCAAAGATCCCATGTACAATAAAAGAAGGGCCTCGGCTACTTCTTTGGCGTCTACACACGCGCTACTCCGCTCTGCGTGGCAGGGCTATAATACGGCTACGGCGTAGTCCGATAGCCGAGCACTCTTGACTCATACCTGTGCTAATAACTGACCATCGCGCATCGGTTAATACCGTGACAGAAAATTACTGTAATAGTAACCTCCGTGATTTTATTTTAAGTCACGCGTACGTCAGTCCGAGGAGGTAAAAAGTTCTCTTCTATCTCCATAATTAGTCATGGAGGCAGGAGCGGAGCTAGTACCTCCATGCTATAGGGCAAGCATTGTGGAATATCTTGGTCATAGCATGCTTACTGTGTTTCGAACGTAATTACACATGGCTTTGATAGGTCTGCATAGTTTCCCCATTTGATGAACGTTTGTGTTGTAATTGGAGGATAATTAGTGAAAAGAACAGATTTGTCGTGCTTTATTCGGAATTGCAACTGTCTTACAAAAAGCACGGTGCTAGCTCCATGCAAACAGTAATCTGAATTCCTTGCCCACATGTGAGGGTTGTCAACCTAATGTAATAGCAATACCCCAGAGTTCCATCGATAAAGTGTGTGCGTAAACAAGAAAAGTAAACTCATGAATTTTAATAGACATGGTGGGTATGGCCGATTTATCCCAAATAGGCCATAGCCACCGCATCTAAATCTTGTGGTGGAAAGCTGTCATGTGATCGTAGCAAGCGACTAACCATGAAGGTCGAAGAGAACTTTTTCACCTCTATGGACTGACGTACGCGTGGCCGAAAAAATAAAAAAGAGAGACTATTACTAGTATTTACTTAAAGGTATACAGTCACCTTTAATCTAAAATGCCCATATATGGTCAAAGGGGCGTTCCTTGGTATTCAAAATGCCATGTGAGGGCGCTGTTTTTAAAAAGCGGACTCCCGCTTAAAATCTGTGATTGTTAGATTTTCTGTTTCCGTGGTCACTGTGGGAAAATTGGAACAGGTAACAGTATACCTTTAAAGCGAGTTTTGTCACTGTATCAACAGACGCGCGATGGTCAGCTATTAGCCTTATGGCCTATATGAGTCAAGAGGGTTCGGTTATGACTAAGCCCTAGCCGCTTTATATCCCTGCCACACAGAGCGGACTAGCGTGCCTGCAGACGCCAGAGTAGCACCGAGGCCTTTCTTCTATTTACATGTAGTTATTTGTCCTGCAAAATTGCAGCCACCTTAGTCCGTGTACGGTGATATGCGTTCAGCCTCTATGTTTCCATCCATTGTGGTGGAGGGTAACGTAATGAACAGAACATGTACAGAATGGTCCACACATCATTTAGCCATGGTGCATTAGCTACATTGGCAGTAGCTCATGTTACTGGAAAAGACCAAGAGTAGCCTAAACTGAAGTTTCTTACGTAAACGTTTTTATTCTTCAGCGTCTAACAGCGTCTTCAACAAAGCTTTAACAAATCAAAACTCATTCTAACAACACACTGTTAGAAGAGCAAAGCAATCAAAGCAGAACCAAA
Source organism: Ptychodera flava (assembly GCA_001465055.1). Classification (NCBI taxonomy): domain Eukaryota; kingdom Metazoa; phylum Hemichordata; class Enteropneusta; family Ptychoderidae; genus Ptychodera; species Ptychodera flava. The sequence continues at coordinate 37,719 of LD346681.1, forward strand.
CGAATCACATAAATTCAAGCGACTGGTAAAGGAACTACTCAGGTTTCCGAAACGAAAGCATTAAAAGGATCACAGAGTTTCAGATATAACCGACCCGGATTTCTCTCGCCATGGCTAATTTCCAACACAAAAAAAGCCTACACACATGACAGTGCACAGCATTAATATATAGTACTACACTGGAATAGTCAACGAAAAATTACACAATCATACATTAAAGCACATGACACCCGACATAATTTAATAGCCGATGTATGAAGCTGCGTTCCCTTCTTTTACTTGTAATGTGTCGTACTTTCCTGTGTTTCGCTAAACTGCTAATGAGACCTTTAATTACAATGTTGCTTTCTAAGTCACCTACCCAATCATTTTAAAGGGGTGATCAAGATGGCCAGAACAGTCAATTTCGACCAGTTAGGTCCAAGAATCTGGGAAAGGGAGCTAAAAGCGTGCGATAGATATATTGACGTGATAAACATTGAGAACAGTAGGATTAAGATATGTATGACTGGTTCAACTTGTTCAGTTTCTGTGTCGGGAAAAGTTGGAATGTGGGTAAAGAGTCGGATGATGACGTCTGTACTAACTTTCACCTAAAATCTGTCCCTTTGAGGAATATAGTTCTGAATCATTTTGTTCATTGTTTCTATTCGGATCTATCTCACATAGACGAACATTTTTGGCAGTTAAAGAGAATATGTTATTTATAAGTTCGGGTACAAAAAGGAATTCTGTCATGACCTTGCTCTGATAACATGGTGGTTTAATGACCTTTTAGGTGTGAATATCACTGTTTCACTCGGAGTGTACGGAGGCAAAATAAAGTCGTGGCGCTTAGGCCGATTTTTGACCGGTAACAAAGGGTCTCTGATCTTAAGTCTTACAATGTTTGTTCTGTCCATTCTTAAATCGCACTGCCCTTTCTCAATGCTATCATTCGGATGTAGTGTACCTATGTCTTTACTATTATTTTTTTGTTTTGTAAAAAGTTTGTTTTTGCAGTTTAAGGTAGTATGCGCCCCGAAAGTGAAAGACTTAAACATTTACTCAAACTTTTCCTAAAGAATCTTTCAACCATCCCCTTTCAAAATCAAGAATAAACATTGGGGGTCATTATGGAAACTTTGGTCCTAGAGAAACAAATATTTAAAATTCGAAATGGCCGCCTCCCTGTGTTTACTCTGTGGAGAAAAATAAAATGTCCGAATTTCGAATAACTAAGATGGTAAAAAGTTTTCTTACACCGAGAGCTTCAAAATGAACCTCAACAATAGGCATATCAGAAAAGAATTGTAAAGGTTTGAGAGTCCGAATTGTCCCCGAAGCACGTTCTACTTTTACGGTAACTGGTTATGAATCAGGTGTGAATGGTTCCTTGATAAGAAAACACCCTACTGTTCCAAAACCCCAAAACAAAACAAACAATCCAAACGATATATCACGTACAAATAAGCACAGTAGAACTCTTATCAGTGTCGCGTCTGACAGTTAATGATTTGTAATGCTTTTCATGCTAACCGTAAACTCCTTTATCAAGAAAATATTTTTATCTCCTCGGTCGTAACATTTCATCTTTGCTTCAATGGAAATCTTTGATAGGCTGTATCAAAATTGATTTATCAAAGGACCCGCTAGAACATTTTAATCTATTCAGTTGACCTCACTACCATTTAAATGAAATAAAGACATACAAGAGTTCAGGGTACGGGAACAGTGGCCGATTAAGCTAAGTGAGAACGAGAACAGAAATAACTCACACTGGTCTTGTATTACAACAGCTCTATATATAGTTATTGCTCAACGCAAGCAGTGGGTAGTATTTTAACAGTGAACGGTGAACATGTAAGATATTTTATGGTATAATCAAATGTGTCAAATACTGTTAAATTAGCTCATTAACCGTACCCTACATGAAGTTGTGTAACAGATTACTGTAATTTACAATCTGGTGACCAGAGTGTAATGTCAAGAAAAAAAAAACTGATGTAGTAAAAAGGGTCTATGAAATAATACGCACTCACAACCCGGTAAAACCTTGATAAATGTCATCGCGTCTGGCGTTTCCTTGTTCGAAAGTGTTCAAAATCTTGATTGGCGATCGACAATTTAAATATAATCTTGTGAAAACGTATTGTAAAGTTCAAGTAACAACGACTTACACGCAAGCACGACATCGTCTGCTAGTTTCCTATTCCGAGATGAGATGAACAATATTCGCTAGTTAAGAAGTTCAATGAATGCTGGAACCCATTTCCGTGGCATTTACAGGGTGCTGCAGACCTGTCGCCCTTTGGCACGACCCCAGATTTCGCTATGTAGTCCAAACGGACACCGTTCGGGGGACTTAAAGGTTTGGTCATTTCCGTGCGTACGTGCGTCCGTCCGTGCGTCCGTCGACCGTCCGTTCACGTAGATATCTCACAGATGCCTGGAGTGATTTCATTCAAACTTGATACAAGGATTAGTTTTTATGTTATAATATGCACGTCGATTTTTTGTGATACGATCCAAATCCAATTCCGAGATGAGATGAACAATATTCGCTAGTTAAGAAGTTCAATGAATGCGGGAACCCATTTCCGTAGCATTTACAGGGTGCTGCAGACCTGTCGCCCTTTGGCACGACTTCAGATTTCGCTATTTAGTCCAAACGGACATCGTTCGGGGGACTTGTAGGTTTGGTCATTACCTTGCATGCGTCCGTCCGTGCGCCCGTGCGTCCGTTCACGTAGATATCTCACAGATGCCTGGAGTGATTTCACTCAAACTTGGTACAAGGATTACTTTGTATGTTATACATATGCATGTCGATTTTTTTGTGATACGATCCAATATGGCCGCCGTGCGGCCATTTTATTGCGATCTTTTCATGTATGGAGATATAACTCAGACATGTTTCAACCGATTTTATTCAAAGTTGGTTCAAGGACATTGAACTATGTCATACAAAAGCACGAAAATTTGTTTCACGATATGATCCAATATGGCTGCATGGCGCGGCCATTTTGTTACAATTTTTTATGTCATTAGCCATAACTCAGGCACGTCTTAACCGATTTTATTCAAAGTTGGTACAAGGACGTTGACCTATGTCATACATGTGCACATTGATTTGTTTTGTGATACGATCCAATATGGCCGCCGTGCGACCATTTTGTTACGATTTTTTCCCATACAGAGCCATAACTCAGGCACATCTCAGCCAATTTTATTCAAAGTTCAAAGTACAAGAACATTGACCAATATCATACATATGCACGTCAATTTGTTTCACGATATGATCCAATATGGCTGCATGGCGGCCATTTTGTTACATTTTTTTCAGGTCCCTAGCCATAACTCAGGCACGTCTCAACAAATTTATTCAAAGTTGGTACAAGGACATTGACCTATGCAATGCATATGCACATATTAATTTGTTTTACGATGGGATTGAATATGGCTGAGTGGCGACCATTTTGTTATGATTTTTTCATGTCCGGAACCATAATTCAAACTTGTATCAAGCAATTTTATTCATAGTTAGTAAAAGGACATTCACTAATGTTACACATGTTCGTTGATTTGTGTCACGATATGATCCAATATGGCAACATGCCAGGCGGCCATTTTGTTAGTATGTTTTTTCATGTCGAGGGCCATAATTATGGCAAGTCTCAACCGATTTTATTCAAAGTTGGTACATGAACATTTGCTTATGTCATACATATGCATGTTGATTTTGTAGACGGTAAGATCAAATATTGCTGCGTGGCGGCCATTTTGTCACGAATTTTTCATGTACAGAGCCATAACTCAGACATATTTCCACCAGTATCATTCAAAGTTGGTACAAGGACATCGACCTAAGTCAGACATATGCATATTAATTTGTTTCACGGCATGTATCAGTATCTTATCAATTACTGAATTTATGTAATTAGGCTGATATGTCAACAAAGACTGCATCAAATTTCATGAAACTTGGTACAGATGTTAAGCTCACATTGCTGTAGCAGAGAAAAAGACAATTGTTAGTGTCGTTTTAATTCATTTGTAATTGCATATGTAATGAAATTTCCTAATTAGAGTGATATATCCACAAAAAATACGTCAAATTTGATGAATCTTGGTACAGATGTTGATCTCATTGTGTTGTAAATACAATTCAATGATACTTAGCGGTATCATTTAAATTACTTGCTAGTTTAATGAACTTCTGTTTTTAGGGTGAATGTCCAGAAGCACTGCATCAAAGTTTATGAAATATGGTACTGGTGATAATCTGTCAGTGTTAGGATAGGATGCAAAAAATGTTTTGCAACATCCTGTCGATTAATTACTAATTGACTCATTTAATGACTTTTTGTAATTAGGATGGCGGCCTACATTGGTTTTATGTTTTCACCACCAAGGAACTCATTCTTGGCTATTGATCCCCATCTGTTTCGCTGTATTTTTATCACAGACCTAATTAATGAAGAGGACTCTATCCTCTCTGAGGACTTGTAATTAAAGTACCCATTCAGAAGTGGGGACTGTGTCATCAACGATGACTTGTTTTTTTGTGGTTTAAAAGTCAGTTTTAGGGTTCTTGCCTTTTAGAGAGTAGTTTATATAGATAGTGAAATCTCTACATCCCGATGCATATAAGTTTGAGCACAGAAAAATAGAGAGACAGACTGGCAACGGGTATTCTTCAAGGTGCAAAGCACGTAGGCCCTCCATGTACGCCTCGCCTCAGTTAGCTCTCGTCTCTCTTTTCCGAAGAGTGCCGACCATGCGCCCTACGGTATTTTCCCCGGATATTCGCCAATTTTTAAGCGAAAATATGTGCGGCAAAGTTTGTGTTGTTGTTGTCGTGCGGTGCTGAGCGGAATAGACTTGCTGGCGAAAACGGGAAAGTTTTGAGCTTTGGGAAAGTGAGTTTTACCGTAGTAAAATTTCCTCTCATATTTTTACTAATATATAATGAGAGTGTTTGAACCAAATTTTAAAGTTTTTTAAAGTTACTGTCTGTTTTTACTCAATGGTTAACGGTCAGTCATATCGTCTTTTACAAGTTAGTCATGGAAGGACGTCTTTATGAAACTGCTGGCGTATCATGTTTTGATTGGCGTGAAGCAGTGTTTCTGCCCTGAGAGCTCACAACAAAGTAAGTATGATTGCTACGTGACTGTCAGCACGATGCCACTTCGTCGTACTTTTCGCATTATCTTGTGCAATCATGAACCACGAACAAAGTCTCCAAAAAGTATAAACCTGAGAATAGTCTACCTAGACGACCATGAAACAAAAGGCATGCCGTGTTGCTAGTCTGTCTTTCTATAACTTGTCTGTGGTTTGAGTGAAATCAATACAGGGCAGGGACCTCTCAGCACCAGAACTCGTCAGTCAGAGTAAACTTAAATTAGACTAAAATGATGACATCATCGTCTTTTCATATTGGGAAGGGCTACCTCTCGATCACCTAAAAGATGTGCAAAAATCTCTCATTGCGTTGTTGATAACTTTCGAGCTATCACTTCCACCAAATTCAGCACGACCTCCGTTGATACTCTACGGCCGGGGTTTTGTACTTGTTTTAGAAGTGAATTTATTCAAATAGACTGTCCACAGCATAGCTGACAACCACATTTCTCCTTCTTACCCGTCAGTGACCCATGTTTGATCTGGAGCCTTCCCTAACATTTTGATAAGCTATTTTATAAGATAATATTCTAGCATCCACCCATCAAGATTTCACATGGTCTTTTATAATAGGGACATGGAGTGGAGATGGGAAACAAAAACATCGAATTATTTCTTTGTGCATGATTAACAGTTCGGGAACTTGCCAAATATAGTAATTATAATGTTTTCATTATTTTTTCGTCACCACTAGGCTAAGACCTCTGCTATGACATCAGCCTTGCTCGTTGCTAAGTGACAATCATTCATCAATTTAGCGGCCAGTGTGCAACAACCACACAGCTAAAACCCGACTTTCTGTCGATTTTTAACAGAAATAAATAATTGTTTCTTTATACCGATATTTAGGATTATTTGTGCTCTAAACTTTCCAGCCTTAGCAGTAGGTTTTTCATGCATGTTTAGATTATCTAAAGTACGTTGTCAACAAAAGTGAGCCTTGATAAGTTTTACTAACTTTCACTGGGCAAAATGCTTGATATACAACAATATATACACATATACTGATTCTGTACGCGTATCAAATACGTTCAGTATACAGTACGTATGCTAATAAAATGCAAAACTACAGTGTACACTTAGTGTGCAAAGATCTGCATTACGTATACTAATGATCTGCATAGAAATACGCTATGCACATCAACGTATTGGAATGTTCCATATACAAAGATATACGCTGCATATGCAATAAGTATTCTGTTCCATATACATCAATATACGTAAATATGCTAAGCGCATATCAAGCATTTTGTCTAGTGTTTGAATTTTCGTCCCGTGAAGATATCTGACACATAAATTCTACTTATGATACGTCAGTATTAAACTGCAGTTTCGTACATTCAGCCACAGTAGCCGTGGAGGGACTGTGTCACTGTATTAGTAATAAGTTACAGAACTGATGGTTGTAAGTGCAAGCTTGATCATTTCAAGTTTGTATTTTACGGGCCGATTGAAATTTAATCACTACGTCCCACATATTGGTAAAATAAAACAAAGTGCAAACATTGCAATATCCAATATAAGAGCACGCCATGGCAATCGTGTGTCACACATGTTAGCAACGGCGGTTGCTGTGAACACGTGCTATGATTGTTTACGGAGAGATTATTTGCTTGCAATAAGTGCATTGCATTATTTGTATTAAGTTTTAGAGTAATGCTTTTGTAAATTTGACCAAACATGAGCATTATATGATCGGCCACCTTTGTCCTCAGTTAGAACACAACGTCTTTTCTTGTTTGGATTCAAAAATAGCATTTTAAGTAGTTTGTGAGAAATGGAAGCTTAGCTTTAACGGACACATAGGTAGATCAAAGATCGGCAAGTCGTTTATTTAACTGTAGCTTATTGACACTGTGACACATCAATGCTGCTCATAATACATCAGTATTAAGCTGCAGTTTCGACCATTCAGTCATAGTAGCCTTGGAGGGACTGATTCAGTGCAAAGATTTACAAGTCATAAAAGGTGTTTAAATATCTTTCATTACGCGTTCTTCAGGGGAAAGGGCAAGTTATTTGATGCAGTCAATAGAACTTGTGTGTATGACCATGGTTTGTCGACCCGCTCTGACAAAGGACCCAAACACTCAAAATAATTGTTTTCATGTTTGTGTCATGGGCCTAATTTAGTTGGAAATATAGTGAGGACTGACGATGCCCCTGCCGCTGATACATCAAAAAAGGAGAATCGATGCGTGAGTGTCACTGTCCCTTTCTGATTTGTATTTCTCTCCGAGTTAGCCTTTTCTATCGTCTCGTGGCTATGTCTGATACCGACGCCACAATGAATACAATTACAGGGCATACAGCACTCTGATTCCTCTTGATATCAGTAAAAATACAAATTTATAATAAAAAAATATCACTTGCCCGTACGTGGCATGTTACAATTTTATTTGAAGCCCTTGATTATGAATAAAATAGAACAAATTAGAATGATAATAACAGCTAAACACGACAAGTGGTTGAAATACAATAGACAATCTCTATTGGAAGAATGAGTTACGGGATGGATGTACACGAGTAAGGCCATGTTGTTGATTCTACACTGGTCTTCCGTCGCGCAAGATTTGTTATAGTCCAAATCGCTGGCATGGCGACTGGATTAATCGCGTCGAAGAACGCCAATGATTTGAAGAGCGAAAAATATAAATTTTTGCGTACACGTTGAAGATTGTTACATGTGTCACGATGTCGTGATTAGTGATCCAGGATTGCCAAGACGAAACATTAAGACACGAGCTGTAGGTCGGAATATTCATTTTCAATAACACAATGGCACTTCCGAGATCAGAGTGTCCTACACTTTTCGTCTTAAGAAATATGTTCGAAGAAAATTTTAAAAAATGGTAATTTTTACAGACAAACCTTAGCCTTTAAGTTAATAATACCTGCTATGTGTTTTGATTTAACTAGGGTAAGCAACTTAGGTAATGGGAAGTTTATACCTGCCTACCTACTTCCCCTATTTTTAATCCTCGAATCTAACATTCTTTTATTTGGTCTCGTTACGTGAACATTGTCGAGGGATATCACACTTATAAGTAACATAGTACATATTTCCTAGATAGCAGGATTATTGCCGACCCACACATTAAAAAACGATTAGAAGTCTGGGTTAATGTTAATTAAGCCTATAATAGTTTTGTAAATCCCTCGATGCAAAACGCAATTGCCCCATACATGCAGCTGGTGCTGTGAGGGCAAATTTCTTGCGAATAATCATGGCCATAGATCGTAATGTTGATAAACGCACTGACGACTTACACAAAGACGGTTGTCAGGGAAAGGTCGCCTGTTTGTGTGCGCTGCGTATATCAAAGAATTACTCAACTCTGCTTGTATTAAACAGTACAAATTATATACAGGCCGTTAAAAGCGCAGGTGCTTCGAACAAGTACAGTGTATATGTTTTTATCTGTGTGCTTACTACTCAGTATGGATATTTGGATCAAAAAGATATAGCTGAAGCGTTTAGAAATCTTCCTGATCATTGAATTTCCGTGATGTTCTTTTGTAGATGGCAATCACCCGTCTGCACGCACTTATCTAGTAATATCATCTTGCATTTGCGTGCTAATAATTCACAAAAAATCAATATTTTCATGAATACCGTATATCTCATCACCGTTGATTTGCAGCTTTGTCCCCTTCGGTTTCGTGTTGAATTCAGAGTATTCCTAAAACAATCTGTTAAAAAAGAGCAAGATAAGATAGTGCCTTAAAATGGACGTGATTGTAACATGTAAAATTGTTCTGTGATATGCGATCAAGTTCGACTAGCTTTACTAAGATTTTCGTTCAATCAGGAAAAAAAGAAGATTCATACTTCATCGAAACTAACAACAATATGATGCTGATGACGTGATTTCTTGTTGCTGTTCTCCTGGTTCTTTGTACATTCGTCATCATTGCGTCATAGAAAAGCGCAAACAAAACACGCGTGTCATAATTGAATATAATTCTCCGTGCTCAGAGCCAAAGAGAGGTCGCGGTGGTTAGGCAAATAAATGTTAGGTCGCCAAAGAGGGTTTCCTGATCTCAAGTCTTTGGATGTACTTGTGTCTTCTTAAACTGAACTGCCCTTTCTTTATGTTGGAATTCAGAGCCTCGGAAGTAGTAGTCTTTCTCGGTGATTACTATTTCTTTTTATTTTCAGGTATGATTTATTTTGCATTTTAACGGGAGTCGGTTATGAATAAGTTGTGAATGTTAACTCGATAAATAGACTTCCGCCGCCCCCTCCAAATAACAAATCCAAACAACTTACACACAAACAGTAACAATATAACCCTTATCAGCGTCGCGCCTGTAAGTTAATGATTTCACACGTTTGACTTGCAGCTTTGTCTCGCCGAGCTGCGCCTCGCCTATTGTAGCGGAATAGTTTATATCCTCAGTCACAACGTCACGTTTAGGTCAAGTTGTTACGTATCAATTTTCAGTTCTACGGATCTTATCGATCGAGGGATGTGCTCAAACGTTTTAACAAATTCAGTTGACCTCGCTACGGCAGAAGCAAAATGAAGACACAAATAAAGGAGTTCGGGGTACGAGAACGGTGGCCGATTAAGCTGAGTCAGAATGAAAACAGAAATAACTGATATTGCTTATATTGCCTTGTATTACAATATATATATATATATATATATATATATATATATATATATATATATATATATATATATATATATATATATATATATAGTTATTGCTCGACGTAAGCAGTGGTGAACATGTAAGCGTTTAGATATTATTCCCTAAAATTTTCCTTCGTTCAGCGGATAAAATACGAGTGACGACACTAACAACCGTATCACCACGAGTCGTAGACCAGTGGTGACTCGGTCATTACGTCATTCGTATTTCCGGAGCTGAACGAAGAAAAATATTAGGGGATATTATACTTATCACATGCACAAGCCAAGAATTCGTTATGTTTTTTTGCAAATTAAAAGAAGTTTTCCATAACGATTCCGCGTTTACACTATTGAACAACTTTAGCAATAATATTAATACGCCGTGCACAAGCTCAACGCCAATCATTTCCGGTCGTCCGTCGCTTGCAATGGGCGAGGAACACGGCATTCACGTTCATGTATGAGCAAATGCCAGACGACCTCTCGGTCTTCACGTACCTTCCGCTATTTCAAAGATAGCATAGGCCTATGAATTTACCTCAGACGAAGATACGCTATTTTGCGGGAACAAAAATCGACTGAATTTCGACTGCGCGAACACAGTGTAACGTCGCGCCTGACGCCTGGTTGCAATGCTTACGGAACCCACGGTGACGCGACCAGCTTCGAGTTCGTTGTTCACTAAATATAGTAAATTATATATTTTACAGTGTTAAGTATTTTTTTCAAGGCTCTGACCCTTAACCTAGGCTTTCATTAGCGACCAGCACTTGCCAAAAGCGGCCAGTTTGCAACAGCCGCTCCGCTAAACTCGGATTTTCTGTTAATTTCTATCACTGTGACGGAAGTACCTTGTAAAGGTGCAAATTATTACCTTTGGAGAGTATTCGGGATATTTTGGTGACAGTTTACGCCCTACTTCTTCAGTATTGTTGAAGAAAGGCATGGAACAAAAATTGTGTGTCAAGGTGCCAGACTGGTTTGTACTAGTTTGTTCTAAACATCCACACTGGACTAGCCTACAGAGTAAATTTAAGTGGAGTAGTATGCACATGCTGACTCAGGCTTGTTGCCAGATTTTAGCTGAACAGGAACTTCCCCTTAAGCCTGAGTCACCGAAATAGGTTTCTGATATGGTTTCAAGCAAGCAACTTTTTTGATTTGTGAGACTCGCGCGCAGTGACAGATTTGGCCGCGACGTTTTACGATTGTTCCAAAATATTACCGGCTGATCAATTATGCTTGTAAGCACCTAAAATATTTTGCAAGCTGTCAATGACTCAACTGTTGGTAACACTGATATACTGTATTGTTTAGTTGTGACTTTAACAGCATGCTCATATACTTTAGAAAATCTGCCGACATTAGTTCCTGTAATCGTTGGCAATGCTTCGGAAAGTTATGTGTGTATTTTTATTTCAATCGGTCAGTCAGTGCACTCATACTGAGCATTTTCAGTTGCATTTTAAGACCAACGGCCCACATGGTTTGTTGTAAACACGATTGGAGCTAATTTGGGATAATTGGATGGTGAAGTAATGTCGATGTAATCGACAAATGTAATCTCATCTGCTTTTCTTTTTACATAACACACTTGTTCTTGTTCTTGTTTTTATGAGTAATTTGCAATTTTGAAATATAGCAATATACCTATGTGGCACCTCACACTTTTCAGAAATTTGCAAAATATGAAAATCCAATTATCCCAAATTAGTTCCAATCGTGTTTATATCAGATACAATATTCTTCCGCGACAACTCAAGAAAATAACAAATGTTAAACCATCCTCCGCTAAAAAAAACTGCCAAACAAAGGTATTGAAGAGGAATCATACTAAAAGTAACTGTTATACATTTTAAGGTGACTTTAAAACCGATTCTTTAAGTTTAAAGATCTTAAAGACATAGGCACAGAGCTCAAAGACTTTTGGAGGTTTTTTCAAAATTTGGTTCCCTAGTTGCATGATCTAGTATCCGCAAACTGTCATATGAAGGACATATCAACTTAGTTAAACTCATTTTCAACACATCCATTAGAACATAATTTACAATGTCTTGAGTTAACGTTATGGTATCTTCCTTTCTCTATTGCAAGAGGGAGAGCTGAACATTGAAAACATGCAAAGATTTGTAAAAATACCACTACTGCAAGTGAAACTTGGAATATGTGTCTTATTCTATTAAGCTCAAAACTATACGTAATTATGGTTTGAATGCAAAGTATCCCTTCCATTGTTGGTCTTGTATCAATAGCTGTATAAACGTCTTATTGCCTATTTCCTGCGTTATCTAAACATGGCAAAAACCGTAAAAGAATGTGTTGAAGTGATGTTTCGCACGTATGCCTACCTAAAGAGTCAAGATTATACTACATTAAAGGAGCTTGTCTTAGGAGTCTTTCAGAAGGCATGAGTAAGCTTTACGCAAAAAAGAATACAACCCTTACGCTTAAGTGTCTGATATAAAATTGGCAATCAACCATATTTGCCGGTCACGGCTCCTTTTGCTCTGTGCCTTGGAAATCTTAAAAAATTCTTCACCAAGTCCTCTGAACCTTTTAAATGACCTTGTAGTCCATCAAATAACTTAAAAAGTAGGAGTCACGGCATGTAAGATAATCTAATTTCAATCTGACAATTGACAACATGTTTAATGACTCATTTATACTTCATTAGTGAATGTGTGAACAGCGTTGGACTAGATATTACGAAAAGATAAGAGTAGTCAACACCTTCTGATCTATTTTGGGATTTTCTGATCTTGAGGTTTTCTGATATTTACATGATAAATTTGTTAGTTTCACTGTAATTGACTACTATTTTGCAAAATTTTGTTATCAAAAGTTTATGTTTATGGTTTATAATTTCAGGCTGCTAAAATTTCCTGCATAATTCTTTAGTTTGCAAAATTCGCCTGTTTGAAGGTTCTTCATAATGATTGACATAAAAATCACAATTCAAAATTTCCATTCAGTCCATGTAATATATTTTAAAATTTGCAAGTTCAAAAATCACATTTTTAAATATGTCCAAATAATTTATAATTTCATCAAATAAATTCAGATGTAAGACATACTTGCAAAAGTGAAACCAAAAAATTGACAGTACAAAGACACATTTTTATTGACTATCATTTTTATTCAACAATTAATGAATAAAATAATACAGATTTACAACAAGAAAATTGAACTGAGATATTTTACAGGCAAAAAAGTAACTTTGCATTGGCTTTCTCAAAAATATATCTTTTTTGGAATTTGCGCAGCATATTATTATCAGTTTGGCTATATTACCTCTGTCATTAAAAAAAATTACATTTTTGGAAGAATAAAACAGGCAATTGATATTTGAGACGGCGTTCAATTGAACGCCGTCTCAAAGAATGCTTGAGATGGCGTTCAATTGAACGCCATCTCAATGAATGCTTGAGAAGGTGTTCAATTGAACGCCATCTCAAGCATTCTTTGAGACGGCGTTCCATTGAACGCCATCTCAAGCATTCTTTGAGATGGCGTTCCATTGAACGCCATCTCAAGCATTCTTTGAGAACACCGTCTCAAACCCTGTAGAAATGATGTTCAA
>LD346681.1:89062-101878 GCA_001465055.1 Ptychodera flava
GAGAGCTGTGCGGCGGGGCTCGAGAAGGAAAAGTCCTGCAAATTGCTAAAACTCTGTAACCACTGACCAGATTTGGTCGAAACATGGTATGCAGGCTCTTTATAGTGACTTTAGTTACATTTCTCCAAATTGTGGTGAAATGTTGACAGTTGTATTTTTGGGGCGATTTTCCCATTTTTGGTCAAAAAATCTTATTTTCTGAAAGCTCCCATCTCATTGCTTGAAAACTTGTATGTATTATCCCAGGGTTTGCCTTTGTCAGATTCGTTCAAATTGTGGTGAAATTTTTATATTTGTATTGTTTGGGCAATTTTTCCCATATTTTGTCAAAAAATCATTTTCTCCCAAAGTATTTGTTGGATTGCTTTAAAACATAGTAGTCTTGATCCTAGGGTTGTTTTCTGTCAGATATGTAAAAGTCATTATGAGATGGAGCATTTCATATTGCTGGGGTATAAGATTAATTTGGACTTACAATGGAATTTTCTTAGTAATCAACCTGTAAGAATGCAATGTCATATTTGTACTAGTACTTAGTATTTCTGTAAAATGGGAGCACAGTGTCATTGACACTATTTTTCATAATTTTGGACCAAACTGACATCACATTTCACTGGCTAGTTTTTAATCAAAATTTTGGCAAAAATCTGAAAAAAAATTACTCTGGTATATTTTATGAAGACGACTAATATGGCGCTCAAAGGGTTAAAACCATTTGCTTCAAGACACATATTGTATTGATAATGACATATACACCAAACATATTTTCACAAAAGATGGTATTGCCTTTATTGTGAAAAAGAATACCTTTCAATAAGAAGACTGACAACATTTATTCATTGTTGTTGAAAAAATTCAACTTTTTATTCCTAGAAAATTTGTAAAACCTACAAGTACATGTAAAATTTGTCATAATAAAGAGAACCTTTTTGTTCCAAAGATAATGGTAAGAAGATGGCATGCTGAAAGATATATTTACTTTAAAAAGAATTAAGTTGATACTGTTTTATCTACTACCTAAAACATCATAATTAATTGTACTTTAGTTAATAATATTTTGGAGTTATTTTAATTGAAAAATAAAAATAGTCATACTTGCTTAATAAGCACTAAATCAGACTTTCCAAGATTGAATTTTTACAAGTTTTTAACAACCTTCTGAAACAAATACAGCTTCCATTATAGACAAGCTTGAAGGACTGATTACATGCTGGTTGTACTAGACTGTGCTGCCCGGTGTTATTGCCAACAACAGTGGAGTTGATAGAATTCTCAAAATGTCAATAATGTGTTGAGTTTGCAAATCCAATACTTAAGCAATAAAGCACACCCAGTGACGGTAAACCACAAGATTTTGACCAGTTCACGACATTTATGCACTAGCAATAGCGAGTGCACATATGAAGTGAACTGGTCAAAACAGAGTGGTATACTGTTGCTGGGTGTGATTTATTGCTAGTATATCATAACAGTATATTGAAATTCTGGCGTGGAACTCCAAATAAGGATGTTTGCTCAAATGGAAAGCTCGCGCGTGTGCCAGCCGTGGTATACCGCAAATATACCATGGTTCTTTTCACGTCTTGATCGCCGTATTTGTGCTATCAAGATACTGGTATGATATAATTTGTATTTCATCACATTTTTGAGGAAGAAAATGTGCTTGTCTTATAGAACTAAATAACAATGAAAATATTGTCAAAAGCAGTGTCTTTGCTGTGGCTGGTAGCTACTGGTAGGTAAATTTTGCCAGGGTTTCCCATGGTGGATAAATGTAACCATATAAGGGAACATACAAAATGGAACTGGTGTTCCAAAACCATGTATCTGCATTGAACACGATTGGAACTAATTTGGGATAATTTGATGGTGAAGTAATGTCTTTAAAATCTGCAAATGTAAGCTCATCTGCTTTTCTTTCACGTTACATACTTGTTTTTATGAGTAATTTGTAATATTGAGACATTCAGCTACAGGGCACCTAACATTTTTGAGAAATTTGAAATATATAAAGATCCAATTATCCCAAATTAGTTCCAATCGTGTTATTCTTCAACCTTAGCAATAAACACTGAAAAGTTACACATTGTCAATAGTTACAGTTATGTGAATTGAAAGCTACATATAGACATGTACAATTCTTATTGAAAAAACAAGTTAAATTCAAAGATCAAAGCATGGAGGTAAACATCTCCATGATTACAGTAACTCACTATTTACATTATTCAATACTGATGACATTAAAAAGGTCAGTTTTGAAAACAAGATATTTAGGATTTAGAATATACAAGAGTTTATATAAATTTAGCATAACTGGGAAAATACTGACAAAAATTCAATGATGTAACACTGCCAACTCAAATGAGTAAACCATTGTATTCACATACCACTGGTACTGGTACGTATGAAATTTTACTCAATATGTGAACACTTCGTCTTTTTTCAGACTTCAAGAAGACAGAATTGAGATAAAATTTCATTCCTGAACAAATGACCCTAAAGGATTAGCATGAGTTAGACTAAAGGAAATAAATAATCTTTACACACTCCACGTTCAGCCACTCTTTATGCAAAGGATAGCAGACACTGGGGCTAACTCATCATTGTGTACCAGCTCATTCACTACTATACAAAGAAAAGTAATATTTGTGACTAGATTTTGTCAACATTGGTACATGTCACTGTCATTTTCATTGAATTGTAGAAATCACGTCTCAAATCATGTGACCACATACACGTACTCCTGCTATGAACACAGCCAAGTCCACACAAGGGCAAAGATTATCTGAATCTATCACTAGTAGTCAATGTCCCACTGGCAACGCTAGATTTCATACAGTGCTTCTATAAAGGGCAGTGTCCCTGTAAATGTTACTGGGATTCCCCAATCATGCTACTGAGGTTCTCCCTTAAAGTATCCAGACAACTGTATCAGAGGACAACAATTGTACCAGGTTCCTTCCCTGACCTTTGCAACACAAAGGAGTATGTATCATAATGGTTATACCCTATGCATCTACCATAACAGACCTTTGCAAATCACCAGAGGGGTGCTGATCATAGGTGCTGGCAGTGTTGCCTTGATAGTTGATCAATGGCCTGGAGAGTGACGCTGGAGGCTGAACCTGAGTAGTGGCATGAAGAATGGAAAGTCTGACACCGCAAATCGGCGAGAAGTCCAAAACCAACAAAACAGAACATCCAACCTAAAATAAGTAATATCCGTTGATCGAAAATACCTTCAAAAGTTCAAATCTTTTAATACTCTGGTAACTACATTTAAAGGATATATGCCAAGTGTAGGCAAAATTTCACTGTCAGGCAATTTTAGACATCCCCGTTGCCAGTCTGCCATTGGGAATTGTACTTTCACACCCATAATCCTTTGCACTTGCACAATTACTGGCATTCAGCTTTCCATTGACTATCTGGGCAATACCGAAGCACCTGAGGCACAGATGTTATGATATGCAATGCGCCGATCCCCAAACCCTCACATGGTATGGGGATGGGTTATCCTCTGGACATTTGCTACACATAGTCGCGGTTCAAGTTTTGTGGAAGTGTCCTATGGCCACGTATCCAGGGTATCCGTCCTGGATCCATTGGTCACAACTGCACCATCACAAACAGCAATCTTTGGCTACTGCCTTCCCTAACGTCATCTGCACAATGTGCAATTTGCAGCAGCTTTGAAGTGTTTTTGTGATTGGCTGAATGTCATAATTTACAGCAACTTAAGGAGTCGGAAATGAGTTATTCTCAACCTGATTGGCTGCTTGGAAATAAATCAATAAGAGCAATGGGTTTCAGCCAATCTATTGGCTAGACACTTCCGAGATCTACACAGTAGCTCACCTGATACACTTCTACATCGAAAGGCAAATTTTCTTTTCCTCACACACATTCCATATTTTGTAACACTGTCATTTCTTTTCTGTACATCAAAGCTCATTCAACAATAATTGTAAAAGATACACAACTCAGCCTCAGAAAAATGATTCACAGTAAAATGCATAAAATATGATAACATTAGTTTGTAATCAGTACAAAACAGATAATCAAGTCTGCTTAAAATTCAAAACATTTCACAATGAATAGAATTAATCAAGTATTTTGACAAATACTATCTCTTTACAGTAACTACATTGAAGTTAAACAATACATCAATATTTTATATTTCTGAAATAAACTATCATTCTAATGATACATAGTTTTTAAACTGAAAAACTTGGTATTTATTTTCATCATCAATCACTTCTCATATTCCCCTCAATGAACAGGTTTTAAAAATATTTTTTTTTTGAGATGACAATTTGTCAGAGTCATGATCTAACATGAAGCTCACAGCTATTGTTTTGCAACTGTCTCTATACTACAGATGCTACTGTCTCTATACTACAGAGGTGAGACATTTCAATTCAGGTCTGATGGCTCAACACGGAGTTGAAAATAACAGTGTAATAATATGAGCTCTCATATCGGCTGTAATACAGTATTGTTGTCAGTAGAGCCACAAGTAGGAGCCTCAGTTGGATCAGCCATACGCTGACAGATTTTTGTAACGCTGAATTTCAATGTATGGATTTACTCACCTCTATTATGCATGACTTAAATCTCCTATAAATGACATGTTCTAATTTTTCTGTCATTTTGACTATTATTATAATTTCCTATACATTTTTTTTCAAGTTGCATGCCATTCATGTCAAAGGCAACACAACTAAACTTCCAGTCTTTCGTTCCCCCCTCTATTGTAAAAACTAATGTACTAGTTTTATCAATAGTTCAGATGCAAGTCAGTATTTCTGCACTGATAGTGATACTGACTTCAAATGCACTGCTATTCAACTTTTAAATCGTAATAGAAACTTTGCCATTTCAAGCAAGTGTCTATATGCTGCTACACAATTGAAAGCTACTACTGAGGTCCTTTTGAAGTTCACGCTCAATATCTATTCAGCTACACAATTGAAGGCTACGGCTAAGTTACTGTCCACACACTAACATCTGTAACACTGACTAACTTATGGTAATCTATCACACCGGCCCATTTTGAATACTTCAGTTGCAGTTAGGAACGCCAATACTGAACACTGAGGGCGGTATAACCCTCCAACCCAACCCCTGACATGAGACAGAAATCATGACACAACACTGCAGCGTGTGAAAATCACTTGGTTCCAAATAGTGAGAACAAAAATACAAAAAAGTTCAAATAAAGTAAAACTCATATTATAGATAGCTTTTCAATAATAAATGGAAATAAAATTACAGAAAAGAATCTCATGCTGGCAGTGATAAACGTAGGGAGCAGAGGTGACGTGTTATACAGTGACACCTGTATGCTGTGATCTCCACTTTCTTATGATGAGAAATGTTCTGCATGGAAAGCCTTCAAGGTGAAACCTTCCTTTTTGCTCCAATGGCAGAGTCTGTGTAATATCAGATGGAACACTCTCACCCTGATGAAGTGTATGTATCAAAAGAATACCAGTGCTCCCCTGGTGTTATCATCCCTCAGTGTACTGTTATATGATTCAATTAGGATTCTCTGGAATTTCCCTTGAGTCAGCACACCTATGTAGTACAGAATTTCTTGAGAGAAATAGCAGACAGTTCAGACAGAGAAGCATGAAAATGGCCCAGAGTAAAGATTGAGAGGCAGAATACAGGGTGTCACTGCATTGTGCAAGCTTTGTCTTTTGTATGGTGTACCCGACCCACAGCACAAATTCCTTGTCCTGAGGTGTGAAAAAGAAAACTACTATCTGAAATGGATGGATGGGAAGGGGATTCTGAATTTGATCTCTGTAGAGGGCAATGGGGTTTAACCTATTCACCCCCAAATTCTCAGTAAGCAGCTCCACAGTCACCATTGATAACAAGTGTTTTGGGGTCACACCATGGTGGTGAAAGGGTTCAGAGTTGACTTGCTTCACCCCCCTCAAAAAGGACCGTTTGAACTTTTCCATACAACCAACATTATGTAGAAATCCGGCCTCTGAAACTGCAGTAATCTTCCTGAGATGGTATTTCGTGATGACTCTAGACAAACTGTCCCTCCATGCCATCACCTGTTCCAATCAGGGCTTCTCTAGGCAAGGAAGCATACATGCTGCTGGCTGGGGTTGGTGTACGGGGCTGTCAAATCAAAACCAATGAAAAGAATGAGAAGTTACATGATTTGCAAGACATCAATTTAGTATGCTACAGTTTTTTTTTATTGGCAGTAATTCACAATCAGTAACAGCATGAACTGGCCCAATTTTACAAATAAACACAACTGTGTTTTCTTAGTGGGCCCTCCTATAGCTTTGTGAAGCATCTGGGCCCCATGGGGATACGTTTAATAACAATATTCTCATTGATAGGATGCAGTATTCCACAGTTTTACCCACTATTTTCTGAAACACATCCTCCTATCTGCCCCTACCACACTCAGCATCTGCTGTGTGTGCGTATGATATATTTAAGCAATAAAGAACATCCTGCAACAGTATATCACAAGATTTTGACCAGTCATGACATATATGCACGAGTGATAGATAGCAAGTGCATACCAGTATATGAAGTGAAGTGGTCAACACCGAGTGGTATACCGTCGCTGGGTTTGATTTATTGCTATTACAGTATATTGAAATTCTGGCAGTGAATGTCAAAAAAGGATCTTTGCTTGGCCAAGAGCTCGCGTGTGTACCAGCTGTGGTATATTGCGAATATACCATGATGTTTATTTTCACATCTCGACCATCAGATAGCTGTATTTGCGAAATCAATACACTGCTACCATATAATGCATGTTATTCTATTTGTACACAGTTGTGTGCCTGTGTCCATTTTATCGGGAAAAATTTTCGATTTTCAAAAAAAATGGGATGGTGAAAAATTTTCCTACTCCAAGAGCTTTAAAATAAGGCCCCACACATCAGAAAAGAATTGCAGAGTCCGAATACCTGTCCCCAAGGTGAATTCTGCCTCAGAAAAAAATTGTCCAGCTGGACCCATCATCACAGAGAACAAGATCAAAAGGTTGCCAGATGACGTGGTATGCTTACCCTGGTCATTTCAGCTTGTCTTCTCCTCAGTTCTTCAGCGTACTCCTCCTCTTCACTCATTGGTGGACTCTCTCCTTCATATCTGTCTTCGGGGACAACCGGCAGTGGAGGGGGTCCTGTACACAGATGTTGAAATATCAATAGCATTAGAACACAGGTATTTTTGATTGAGGTAGTAGGTGCCTCAAAATTGACGGACTTCAAACTTTTGCCTGAACTTTCCGTAATGAAACTTGAAATCACTGAAGTCTTGAAATAAACAATAACCAGGGGTCACTGTTCTTGAGAAATAAATTACCCACCATCAACAACTTGATAATCAAAATGTCATCCCAGTGTAAACTCTATGGGGAAAATTAGATTTTAAATTTTCACCAAAAGCCAGTAAAAGGTTTATTTACTTCCCGAGCATCAAAATGACCCCCAAAAATGTCGTGTCAGTGCACTGAGGTCCTAACTACAAACTTAAGGCTTTCACAGGTGCGGCAAAAGAAGTCAATTTTTAATACTGGAAATTATAATCTGAATCCTGTTCTAATGAATATTGAATTATGGTTATACACACAGATTTTATTTTGCTTGAATGACAGCAACTGTAACAGTCATTTCTAGATCATTTTATAGATGAACACTGATTTTTGTTGAAATGTCAGTGACGACCATCTCGCTCAAACGCGACAAGTGGTAGACCAAAAGGTTTTGTAAAATTTTGAGTCTGATTATCTGTCCCATAGGAACATTCTACCTTTATGTGGGTATCACTATAACACAGGCCTGTCTCCACAAGCAGTCATGTTACACCTCACCTGAGTAATCATAATCTGGATTTCCACGATACATATCCCTATCATCACCACGGTCATCCCAGCTGTCATAGGAGCCTGGCCCTGGTTGTCCGACATGATATCCATCGTTGTAAAATCCCATGCCACGAGGCGGCCCTTGCGGCGGATAATCCATAACACTCCTGTCGTAGTCACTCTCGTATGAGTCAATGTCATCGTAGTTTCCGATTCCTGGCTGTGTTGCATATGTATTTGAAGATGCAGCCCTGTAATAAGTTACAATAATAAGTCATAACACATCATTCTTTCACATATTAAACAGCAAAATGATTTATGTACTTAATCTCTCAAGCATACATGATTTCAATTCAATTTCTGACTGTCAACATTTTTATCAAAGAGTCTTTCAGTTCCCTGCTATCTCAGAAATTTGACGCAAATGGGAAAAAGCTCCCCTGAAATTTCCATAGTTATGCAAATGTTGAGCATTGGCATTCATGGGAATTATCAAACCAAATATTACAGAACTTTTGACCAATGGTTTATGAGGAAAACTTTTGCATACTAAAAAACAGTTGTCAGACACCAGAAAAGCCAGCCACCAACTCGATAAGCTCCACATTGTCAACAGTACCATACTTCCCCCCTCCTCCCCGAAAAACAGATCAAAAATAATTTCCTTATAAAATGCATGTGAAATTTTGAAATTCAAACCTGATCTATGTCAGATAAGATGTATGGCTTCACTTACGGTTTGTACAATTCTATGTTACGTCGATCTTCTTCCTCAGCAGCAGCTGCAAGGTCACAGAACAAAATTGGTTGTTATAAAGTCTGTTTGTCCGTTTTATTGTAAACAAACACTGTCTACTGCCATGACTAAGTATTAGCCATCATTTAGAGTTAGCTTGCGTAGAAAAGCATAGAAATATTACGTATTTGTATTCGACTGACCCCTGAACTTTAGACACTGAAATGTTACTGTATTTATTTCACATTCAAGCTAAAAACCCCATGAAAGTAGAATTGTTACCCAACTTACAGTGTTTAAAGTCAATATTCAAAGCTGTCCTGTGAACGGACTGTAACACTGTGCACTGTGATAGACATCAGTACTTCATACTTTTAAATTTGGTTCAGATGGAGGGTACGGTGAATTTACCTCTCATCAGATATTTACAGTGCAACGCAAGACGCTCATGGCAATAACTTTTGATTTTGATCTCTCTGAGGATGATGGGATGAAATTTTGGGCACAGAAATGGATTTTGCAAGCACAAATCATTTGCTAGATGGGATCTACCATGCTAACCCTATAAATTTGATGAGAAAAAAAATTACGATGTGAATTTGTTGAATGGTGGTCCAATTGATAGGGTTTTTACGGTAGTAAAACTATACTGACCTGCCTTCTTCCTCTTATGCCTTCTGATTAGGCAGCAGATCAAACACAGGTTAAACAGCAAACACAATGCACCGATAAATACGATTATGACAATGACGTACAATGGTATTTCTCCGACACGTATCCCTGGAGGGCAAGAAAAGAGGTAGTCAGATCTAAATCGTGCAGAACGAAGAATATGTCTAGCTGGTAATACATAAAGTGATATAAAACCGATGTCACTGTATATAAGATACAGATTTTGATAATGCAGGAAGGTGTGACCCACTGTGTATTGGGCCTACCACAACAATGAGGTGACTGTCCAGTTGTTTACATACATGTAGTCTTCGACCGCTAGACTTGACTAGTAACTAATGTAACTTGTAATTTGGCTCAGCATGTCTATGCGCTGATGGTATGTTTGCAATGACAGGGAAAATATAAAGGTCAACGTCCTTATTTGGTCACATGATTTCATCATGTGATTTACTCACTTTTCCTTGGTCACCACATTGAAAAACTTTCTGCAGTTACTGAACTAGTGAGCAGGAAAAAAAGTGAATGAGACAAATTATGAAAACTTCTCTGACATAATTTTGCCAAATGACATGCTAAAAATTTGTTGAAACTGGACAACTTTAAACGGCTTACATCTTGGTGCACTTGTAGGCTTGTGTACAACAGGTCCATCTGTCCAAAAAGAAGAAGACAAACATCATGTTTTAATGTGATAAAGTAATCTGAGATAAAGGATGAGAAGTGACGGAGGAAGACTGTACTCTAGACGTTGTGTGTATCAATCTGCCACCGGACAGGCTGCCGTTGCCTAACGAATGTGTAACCATAGTGACAGGAACGACATTGACTCTTACTGCTGAACAACTTTGGACAGTGGTTCTTGAGCGAACTTGAGTTGAATATTATGAACTTGGATAGCGGCGCGTCTACTATTTCTACTCTGTTTTAACAGTATTGCTGACTACTCATTGTAGACTGTTTTTATCATCATTTGTTTCTGGGAATACATTTCCATACAAAACTGCAACATGACTGTACTACAGTCTTTCCCTTTGTTTGTTTGGCTAATGAACCTGATCCAGGTCTACTATAGGCTTGCAAATTACCGTATTAAAGACCGTCAAACTCATGGTTACATGTTAATATTGATTGACATGTTTCTATGAGCACAGTGCTTATTTATACACTATGCTGCAAACATCAAAACAACTTCAACTTCTACCTACCGTCTGTTGTAACTGTGAGAGGACTTGTTCCATAAGGTCCCTTGCCGAGGTCATTTGATGCTCGTACATTGAAACGGTATTTGGTACTCGGTCTTAGCCCGACAATCACAAACGTGGTGGCGTTGGACGGCATCACATCAGATATAAGGTTGTAACTTGACCCGTAGATGTTGTATCTGACATGGAAGGACTGCCGAAGACCTCCGTTGAAACCAGGGGTCCAACTCAATGTTATGGTAGAGTCTGTTTTGCCTTCTGCTCGAAGATCTTGTATGGGATCAGGCACATCTGAAACAAGGCACAAGAGTTGACATGAGGCATCTAAACGTGTTTGAAGTTTTCCTAATATATTACTTCTATGTCACTGAGCTCATATTCGCAGCGAAATTTAGCTTATTAATGTGTTTGATACCAGATGATATTTTCTGCCGATATGCAGCAACTCAGAAGGTCCTATCTGATTGGTAAATCGCTATTTACATTAACCTAAGGAGTCTGAAAATAAGGCTATTTGTAGCTGATTGGTTGTATGAAAATGATTCAATAACAATGCCTTTTGCCAAACCTATTGGCTACGCATTCACAAGATATGCTGCACATGAGCTCAATTTCCATCTTTTTTACAAGACCACAGCAGTTGCAATGTCCATCTTGTTACGAGAATGCAGCAGTTGCAATACATCTTATTATGAGATCAAAGCAGTTGCAATTTCCAAACCATGCTAAAAGTGGAGAATTCACAAAGGATGTCCCAAGGTTTGCAAGGCTAAAAAACCACTTCACTGTCGCCAAAAGGATTAATTGCTACATGCAACAAAGTTACAGTTTTAGTCAAGTAATGCTAGGCTCAGAACAAAAAATGCTCTCGTCATACTTCTTCTGAAATTTTGGTCAAAAATGTCACACTGAGGTAGCTAGTGGTATAAAGACCGGCAGAAGGCGTATTTTCATGGGTTAATCTACAGACCCTTAGAAAATTTGTGACGCCAACTTCTCTATGTATAACGGAAACTGCTAATTTGGAATTTTCAAAAAATGCACAACCAGGTACGTTTCTATGAGATCTAACCTGTACTCTCCAGTGTAATATTCCAGCTGTCTGATCCCAGGTTGTTGTATGCCTCGCATTTAAACGCCCCAAAGTCCTCTTTCTCCTTGACATTCACAATTGTCAGCCGGCTTTCATAGAAGACAGAGTAAGTCTTGTGGTACAACTCAATGGTGTACCGCTCTTTGCTGGAGTTAAACTCTTTGCCATGTCGGATCCACCTGAATTTGACACTGGGGGCGCCCTCCGCAGCACAGACCACGTACGCAGTTTTGCCAGCATTGGTGGCTACTTTGGCCCTACTTGGCGTTTTGTCAATCTTTGGGGCATCTGAAAAAAATACAGAAAATGGATCGATGAAGTGTAACATATACTAGCATGATAAGTATCATGATGAAAAGTCAAAGGAAAGGAAGGATGTGCCAGTCAAGTTTTTACGAATCCAGTCAACTGCTTGCATATAGGTTCCATTTTGAAGTAAGAAAAGTAAATAGGATTTTCACCATCTTGTTATTATTGATATAACGGATGACGCGCTGACCATTAACGTTTATTTGTGGGCAAGGGCGAGAGGAAAGCCAAAAATTAACGGGCGAGGCTTGTATTTGGAATTACATTCTTGAATAATTCATCATTACTCAGTGTTCTCACCAGAAAAAAAATTTTGTGGGACATTTTGTCCCGCTGACCAAAAAAAAGCGGGACAACGGATGATTTTTGTGAGACAATATATAAACATGTTAAAAAAGTCAAACTGCAAATACGAACCTTATTCTATGCATGGAAAAAATAAAGGACTCAACAACTCATTCAACTTAACAACTTTTTTGTAAACATTCGGTGAAAATATCAACTGATATTGAATATCAGTGCCTTTTAATGAAAAGTCTATGGGACTTTCGTTCTTTCCAGTGTGAAAGTCCATTTCGGGGCCCTCTACAATAACAGTAGTTGCTGGAGTGTCCAGTCGTTCAGCTCCCAGTTGATTCCTGTCATGAGTTACTTTTTTTTCGCACACTAAACCCCCTTTCACAACCAGCAGAAGGAATAGGCCAAGTCAGCATTTATTTAGATCAGGAAACATATCCCTATGATGTTTGTAAACAATCATCAACTTTTGACGTGAAATTTTGGTCGCCAGCCAAGGCTACAAATTTTGTCAATTGATTGAAGCATGGAAAAAAGAAGCCCATGTTCTCACGTATAAGTTCGCCTGGAATAATATACTTATCACATGCGCAAGCCAAGAATTGATAATTGTTTGCATAATAAGAGAACTTTCCTCCAACTATTC
>LD346681.1:103498-118200 GCA_001465055.1 Ptychodera flava
CCGTTCTCAGCCAGGCTGTACTTTTCATTGAGTTCAATGTCAATGGGCTTGCTGTCCTTGTACCACACAAACCTGGTGACGCTGGGATTGGCGTTTACTTTGATGTCAATCAGGACGTTGCCGCTCTTCTCGTAACAGTCAAGTGTCTGATTGTCAGGAGTCAGAAACACAGGAGCGTCTGCACAGAAAAAAACAGAGAAACAGTCATTCAACAGTAGTAACGAAACATACGATTTCCCATTATATCCCTAATTTATCAATTCACTGATCCCAATACACCAGTGAAAACAACAGATCAGGCTTATCATGAGAGGTAGTCTATTTGCCTTTGGCCAAACTCTTAATTTTAATTCAAGCCCTACTTGGCCATGAAGTAGTGTGCATATTCATAATCAGTGTTTGTACTGGACATTTACATAAAATTGTTCCGTGCAGAACATGCAAAGGATGACCTTTATTGGTGTGCACATACACATTCTTTACAAATAATTGAATATGATGACATACTCTGTGGTCTTTCTGTGTTACCTGTGTTACGGTAGAACGCAACTCGAGGACAGATATTCGGACTCTATAAATTTTTACAATTCTTTTGTGATCTACCTCTTGTGGGGGTTTACTTTAAAGCTTTTGGTGTAAGTAAACTTTTTGCAAGCTTAGTTTTTCGAAATTCGAAAATTTTATTTTTTCTCCATAGAGTTACCTTAGGGATGGCAGCCATTTTGAATTTTAAATATCGGTAAATCTAGTGTAATTTGTGTCTCTAGTACCAAAATTTGCACGATGACCCCGATTTTTATTCTTGATTTCGAAAGAGAATGGTTAAAAGATTCCTTGTGGAAACTTTTCAGCAAAAGTTTAAATCTTTCGCTTTCGAGGTGCATACTACCTTACCCTCTGATCAAAGTGAGATCATCAACACTCACTGGTGACAACTCAAATATTCAGGGCTCGCTGAGTCAGAGCAGCCTTCATGAAATGTATTGGTGGCAGTGGTGGGACACGGCAGCACAATTTACCCTGTTCACCCCCGCCCCACCCCCATTTCCTGTATACAGGTCCACTTTCACCATTGATAACAAAGGGTTGTGGGTCAAACCATTGTGGTGAAAGGGTTAATGTGTGGCTATACTTACATTGCACATTGAGAGTGACAGCGTCATTGGCACTCTCTTGTAGGTCTAGGTTGGTGGCTTTGCACAGGAATTTCTTCTCATTATCAGAGTGAGCGACACGCTCCACTATCAGGTGGCTGACAGTGGAAAAGCCACCATTTTCAGCTGGCATTGTGCTGTTTTCAATACCTAGGTAAAACAAATCAATTAATCAGTTAAGATTATGGTGATTGATTTGCAGTGATACTGCAAGTGAATAGTTATCTGATATGCTCCACTGTAACTTTGAAGTGCCAATCACAGATAAGGAAAAATTTACATAGTTGTTCAACATATCTGTAGATTTGTCTGATGAAGAGGCGTAAAATTTGACCTGTGTGGTAGATCAGCATGCAGGGATGTATAAAATTTTGGATACAGTGGCAAAAGAAAGAGTGTTGGCAGTTAACTCATGAGCCGTTGGCATATTAGCTGTAACTAAGACTCTGGGTACATCTAGCTTTGCATTTAAAGGTTTACAGTCACCTGTAATCTAAATATGCCCATATATGGTCAAAGGGGCGTTCCTTTGTATTCAAAATGCCCTTGTGAGGGCGCTGTTTTTAAAAAGCGGCCACCCGCTTAAAATCTATGATTGGTTAGATTTTCTCTTTGCATGGTAACTGTGGCAAAATTGGAACAGGTGACAGTATACCTTTAATTATCACATTGTTCTCTAGGAAGCTGCATGATGGGAATTTAAAACTTACCCTCTGTCTCAACGCCATCCCTCATCCAGGTAATTGCAGAGGCAGGGTTACTGCTGGCTGCCGTACACTCAATCACAACTCTGTCGCCCTCTCTGGCAGTGTCGGGTATACTGCGCACAACAACATTAGCTGGTGGAACTGAAATGAAAGGAAACAGAAAATTTACCATTTCAATGAGCCTGTAGAGAGAGAGAGAGTGCAATGTTTTTTTCTTTTGATAAAGACAATGCAGCAAACTCTGGTTGTTTTGCTGTACAAATTCAATGGAATTTCTCGTTATTGTTGATGCATTCTACTGGCAACACAAGATCTTAGTAAACTGCAAATGATTATAAATGTTTCTCACAATTATCTTCAAAAGCACAGATGAAACTAATGGAGGTGCAAAACTTAGTAAAGTTGGTGAATTTTTATGGTATTAATCAATTTAGAAAGCACATCGAGGACAAATATTAGAAGTATCAAACTTTTACAACATGTTTTCAATCCACAACTTGGGGGCTAGTTTTGAAGCTCATGGAGTACATAAAGTTTTTGCAAGAGTGTATTTTAAAATTGAAAATATGATTTCTCCATCGGTAGATATAAGACAGGGATGGGTACCACTTTGAATATAAAAGCAGTAACTGTCAGATACTTTGTTGTCTGGTATCAAAATTTGCACAAAAACCCCCATTTTCATTCCTGATTTTTTAAGAAAATGATTAATAGTGTTCTCAAAGAAAGCTTGAGCAAAAGTTTGTCTTTCAATTTCAAGGCTCTAACTGCGTTCAGGTAGTATGTGTCTTGAAATTGAAAAGACTTATACTTTTCTTCAAGCTTTTCTCAATGAAAATTTAAATCATTCCCTTTTGAAATCAGGAATAAAAGTCTGGGGTCACCCTGCAAAATTTGGTACTACAGAAACAATTACCCAATTTTCCCAAATAATGGAAATTCAAAGTGACTATCATTGCTGTGTTAACACTACAGAGGAAAATCACAAATTCCTATAAAAATAGGCTTGCGAATGTTTGATTGACACCATAAGCTTAATTTGAATGCCATCAAGTGGTAGACTATACAAGTACATGTATTGTCAAAGTTTGAGTCTGAATATCTGTCCCTTGCAAGCGCATTCTACCTTATTGTCAAAATAGAGGTTTTCTTTCAACAAAGACAAGCAGTACAGGTGATCTTCATGCCTTAGTACTGAGCCCTTTATTTGCATTCCCAAACAAACAAGACAAACGCTTTGTGAATATTGCTGTTTTACTCACATTTTACAGACAGCGTTATGTTTGTGGACAGTGGTTGTGGCGTGGCTGGATTGCTTGCATTGCAGGAGTACATAGCGCCGTTATCTGTCTGATCCAAGATGATTCTCAACTCACTGCTGGCTATGTTACCGTGGGTGGCGTATTTAGCATCCTCCACCGGCACTCCGTCCTTCAGCCACGTTAGTGTAGCCAGTGGGTTGCCACCTATTGACCTGCAGGACATACGCAAGGCGGCGTTGGCTTCCGCATTAGGCCCATCACTGTCAATGGTTGGTGGGTTGGGAGGATCTAGTGAGATACAAAAAGAAATGCTTGTACACTCAAGAATTGTAGCATTTTCCATCTAACATACCTGTCATTATACAAATAGTAGCAGTATAATATCAATCAATGATCAGGTATGTAGAAAATTTGTTTATAGGTGGCAAAAATAAAAGTACAGTTACAAGTAATTGTGCCTGTGCACATTAACTTTGTGCAAAATGTCATGATTTCTTACTAAAACTTTATTTTCACAGCCGGCAAATTTTAGCTGACAGCCGGTTGTTTTTGTTGGATGCTGGCTATTTTCTACATCCCTGTCAATGTCAAATGAAAATTGCCACATCTGCCTTATATTTTTTTTACAGGTATATGCTCTGGATAGAAAATGGATGACACACTGTGATATCTGAACTGAAAATGGAAATAATTTTCTTTTCTATGTGACTTAAACACTGGCATGCCTTCTCTCCCCTTCAACCTATTTATTTCATGTGCAACTGAACCTCTGAACAGAAAAATGTTACTTCCGCAAAAAAAAAAGGGAGAAAGAAAAGAGCCATACTCACAGTAACCTACTGGTAATTGTATGCATTGCTTCAAGACTCATCATTACTGAACAACACAACACAAATAATAATACACCCTCTATCCCCATATGGTATTTGTAGCCACCCCTGCACTGAAAATAATGGTGTAATACCACAGCTTAATGGCAAAGCTTTGTGACACTGGTATGAAAGTAAAGGACAGGGACATAAATAATCACTTACGCAGAACACTGACTGTGATGCTGTCGCTAACAGTCTGTAGTAGATCTACATTGGTGGCCTGACAAGTGTAGGTCACTTTATCGGTCTGAGCGGTCAGGTTTACGGTCAACTCCTGGGACGTTATAAAGCCGCCATTGGGTGCCGCAACCACTACATCTTCGTGGGTCTCGATGGTGCGGCCAGCTGATAGCCAAGTGATGTAGGATTCTGGGTTGCTCTGTGCTGTGGTACACTTCAGAGTGACTTGGTCACCTGCCTTGACAGCGCTGTCATACCCTGAGATGTTCACATACTCAGGAGTGACTGAAAGATACGGCATGTGACAATATTTTTATGTACAGAAGTATAACTTAAAGAACAAGTGTAGAGTTAAATGATTTGATATTAAGTCGTGTGACTTAGAGTATCTCTTTGGGTAATGCTAATTTAGCATGCAGTAAGGTCATACATGAGCACCAATGAATAAACTTTGAAAGCTATTAGTTCCAAGGTTTCAGAGAAAAAGGATTTTGAAGCAAAAATGGAAATTGTTCCCCAAAATTGATTTACGCCAATTTCATCACTAACAGAGCAATTACACAGTTCCGAGGAACACAGATTTGAAAACTATTTGATGACAGAATTTGTAATCAAATTTCTTCATTATTTGAGTAAAATTGAAAGAGCTCTAAACTTAAACTTGACAGAAGTAATCTCTAGGTGACTAGAAAAAAAGTTCAATGTAGAATCATCTGCTTCCGAGAAGCTTTAGCTTTTTATTAAATTCAAAAATTTACAAAATGCAATTTATGGACATTGATTGAATGTAGGTAAAGCATCCCTGAGAATAGGTGTACTAACTTGGAAAGCAATGGGACAGTATATAGTTCTTGATTTTCTATCCAGTTCAGATTTTCTACGCATACCTTCATTGCAATTAAATATCGAAGGTTATATATGCAAGTTATGCACTGATAAGATAAATCACCCACTGTTCTGTGTTTTTGGATACACTGCCCTCACATCAAAGTTGAAAACAATTTACAGATGCAATATGTGCTAACTGCACTGATACTTACAGTAGACAGTTAATGTCGTTGACACTTCCATCGGCTGGGGACTCACAACATTATCCGCACGGCATGTGAACCTGGCATTGTTGTCACTATAACCAACCTTGATTTCGTAAGGATTTATAGCTTTGGTGCCATCAGTTTTGTAGGAGTGATCAACAAGCTCACCATTGCGCCACCATGTCACCTGATAAAAGTGAAGACAGAATGCGAATTTCTCCTTCAATGATATTTCACTGCAAACTGTAAAACACTTTGAATGTTAAAGGGCCAGTAATGCTAACTTTTGATAATTTTTTCACCATTTTTGTTATGAATATCGACCATAACTCCTTGTTCTACTTCCCAAAGCATGTTGATATACACAATGTTCAGTTTGTCAACGCAGCCCGTGCGTGTGTAAACTGCATTGTTATTATTGAAAAGTGACTTCAAGTCCTGACTAGAATTAGAATGTAAACAATAACAATGCATTTTACATTTATAGACGCTAAGTTTACAGGCTAAATAGTTGGTGTTTCAACATTCTTTGGGGAGTGGAATAAAAGTTGCAATTGATATACAAAACAAAAATAACAAAAATAGCATCAAATGCAGTAAGCATTACTGGCCCTTTAAGCTGCATGGTTTCTCAGTGATTGTTGATTTTCATTGCAATCAGTAGGTTTTTAATTTAGCTGAAAAGAAATCTTGACAATAGTGAATACGGAGAAAAATTGAAATTAGTAGCATCTTCTATTATGGATAGATAACTTGGGTGATACTCATAATACTCATCATGATTGTAATGTTATAAATTACATAAATTTGATTAAATATGAATTTAAATGGAGTTTTGAGATTGGCATTTTTTGGCACATACTGAGAGTACAGAAAACAATGGCATTGCAGGCACCCAGTGTTAAACATGCAACTTGCAATAGTGGCAGTTTTCACGACTTGCAGGTGTGTTTGTGTGCCCTCTACCGCGAAAAGTATCAATGCCTTTGTTTTTAATTAGATCCTGATGTCTGAAGATGCAGGAATACAGGAATAATTCTCAATATGTAAGAATCAAATATGAGGTAAACTTGAAGAGAAATTTGACAACTTCACGTTTTAATCAGTTTTCTTCCTTTACACTGACTTGGCTTCACAGTGGTTGTTTGTGCATGACAATGTCTAGACTGTGATCACATCGCTGTAATATCTGAGGAAGAAATAGCCGAATGTTGAGCACTGAACAGGCGGCACATACCTGTGCCAGTGGATTTCCTCCCCTGGCTGTGCATGTCAGCATAATTTCTTCACCAGATCGCAGTGTATTGCCCTCATTGTAACCTGAGATCACTGGCTCATCAGGAACAACTGGAAATGAAACATGCAAATATTCATGAAATGTAATGTCAGCTATCTCACAGTAGGTTCACGTTTTCCAATCAAGCTGCCACGGGCCAGCAGACAGGGGTATACCTTAAAGGTAGAACGCGCCTCGGGGTCAGATATTCAGACTCTCAAATTTCCACTGTGACAATTCTTTTCTGATCTACCACTTGTTGGGGTTCATTTTAAAGCGCTTGGAGAAAGAAAAACTTCCACCGTCTTAGTTTTTTCGAAAATCCAAAATTTGATTTTTTCCCATAGAGTTAACACAGGAATGGCAGCCATTTTGAATTTCAAATATGGCAAAATATTTGGTAATTTCTTGTTGCTAATTCCAAAGTTGCATGATGACCCCGATATTTATTTTTGATTTGGTAAGAGAATGGTCGAAAGTTTCATTTAGGAAAGTTTGAGCATAAGTTTAAGTCTTTCACTGTTGAGGCGCATACTACCTTAATGATGGTGAGGCACAAATCACCTCAAGAACAATACTTCGGACACTTAATTACTTCTTTCTGCCCTATCTGTTGCTGGTACAGATATAAAGCCTGTGGATTGAATGAAGTTTTCATAACTTGCTTGAATTTTAAATATAAAGTATCCGTTAGTTCTACAACTAGGTAATTCTTTTTTCTCTAAATACAAAAATTTTCATTTAAATTCATCCCTCATTTTTATTATTAATCATAAAAAAAATCAAGTTTTATGTTTCAGTCAGGAAATTTCAACAAAAATTATTTTGAGGCTTGTTTTACCTCAAAGTCGAAGTATCTCTACATACTGTAACCCTTCTAGCCCTGTTTGATGATGTACGTGTTTATGACAGTGATTTTGTGTTCAACAACAGCTCACAGATCTTCAGGAGATCATGATAAAACCGCCTGCGTTTGTCCATCTGCTATTTTCAGGAATGCCCAGAGTGAGGAATATATGAAATGTTCCGAAGTTTACACCACTGAAATATCCTAGAATTATGTTTCTTGAATATTCAAGCAAAATACACCTGGAGATAATATTATGACTCTCAAAATTTTACAATACCTTTTCTTTGGTCTACCACTTGTAGGGGCTCACTTTGAAGCTCTATGAGCAAACAGAATTTTCAGTCTTATTTTTATGAAAATTGTAAAATTAATTTTCCCATCGAGTTAAAACAGGGATGGCCGCCATTTTGAACTCAATTCAAGTGCCGGTAAAACATTAGGTAGTTTGTCTGTTATGAGAATTTGCACTGTGACTCCAACTGTCATTCTTGATTTTGGAATAGAACATTGTTAGAAGGTTGCTTGAAGAAAGTTTTAGCAAAAGTTTAAGGGTTTCAATTCGAGGGGCGTGCTACTTTAACTGAATTACCATTACTGAACAAACTGGACTATATAAACAGCTGATGTAGTGTAATTGGTGGTAGCATCAATGATTATGAAAACTCACATTGTACACTCAATTTCACCATCGTAAACAAAGTTGTCCCCATCAACGCTTCATGTTCCGCAATACACTTGTACTCCTTGCCGTTGTCCTCTTTCTCCGGCTGTAACGTCAGTGTACTCACGGCATGTTCACGCTTCCCATCAGCGGCCACCTCAATGGTGTTGGTCGGTTCCTCGTAGTGGATCGGCCTGTCGTTCTGCAGCCATTTCAGCGTGGCGGCCGGTTTGCCGTTTTCACTCCGGCAGGTGAGCACCACGGTTGCAGGTGGACGAATGATGACACTGGTTCCATTGCTGTGATCTACAATTGTTGGTGGGTCTGGAGCCACTGTTGGGAATCGAGGAAAATATATAAGGTTACATTTACATTATTGGACGGAAAATGATGAAACAATTTGACAATAGGAACTACACAACAATATACTCAACATTTGCACCTTGTTGGGATGAAAATCCATACATATAATTTCAATATACTTGGGCGTCAGGGTTCAAAAGATGATAGGGTATAAAAGGTCATTTAACACTTTTACCCACATTTCTCTACATTACTGAGTCTAGCATTTGGCATGGAAAATAAGAAAACTAGACCAAACCATGGTGGTAACAGGGGTAAGTAAAAATTCAAAACTTTACATACTATAGCCATCAACATCATTTCATTTTACAGATAGTTTACAATATTTCAAAAATTTTCAAGAGGAAAAAATATGGAAATTTTAAGGAAAAAATTAACAACAGAAGCGCCCCCAATGATCACAAAAATGTACATTGATTTGCCACATTGATGTGAAAATATCTAGTGTTGTTTATAGACACGTTTGTAAAATATTACAGATGTTGCATCTTTGGTGAAAAGTTGATATTTGGTAAAATGTAATGAAAGGTATGCAAATGAGCTACGGCACTGTTTGAGCTAGACAGCGATCACAGAACAGCTTCTGATCATTAACTTTGGGTGGAAGTAAATCCCATAATTTACTCATGACAACAACATGACACCGACGGCATCTTGTCTTTCTGTTCAGAAGCAAACTCCCCTACAGTTGCATATCATCGATTCCCTGCAAAGTTTGAGATTTTGCTTCAGCATTACTGGTATTAAACATGATTTACTTTCTGCCACTGCTCTAGCTACCATGACAACAGGCTACATTTGTGTTGAACATTCAGATATACAGCACTGTTTATCTGTTTCAAGCTCGCACATTCCACTCTTTCCGCTAACAATACTGTTTGTTATAGAAAACCTTCAACATGCCCATTGCTGCAAACTACATCATTTTGAACAGAAAAGCCAAGAAAACAATACTCAAAATGTTGCAGCCACAAACTACATCATTTTAGTATGACACAAAAAATCATGAAAATAATTCAAATGTGCTAGTTTAATGAAAAGGTGGAAGAGCCACAGGCAATTCTCTTGGTTGGTACATCAGGGCCCCTCACTGAGACATGGATAGGCTGATCAGCCAATATACATTTTCCTATCAGACTAAGTTCATGTGTGTTGAACTTTCACAAATATTTAGGAAAGTCTAACTGATTAGTTATCTATAAATAAGGCACTTGTTTATATTAGGGACAGGGAGTGGCAGCTCTCTTTATTCACATACAATGGCCAATGAATACAGAAGACTTGAAGGGTCATTTTGCTTAAGGCGGTAAGCCTGTTCATGTTGCCATGGTAATATGTAACTTTTCATCTAGAATCAGGATTTTCTTAACATTTCGAAAGAGTGACATGAACTAGTATAAATTTTACCCGGCTTGCCAAACTATATTCAATTCCAATAATCTCCTCTCAAATTATTCATACCACACAGTTCAACTTGAAATGAAAAACGTGACTGTAGTTGCTATGGTTACCACTGTAATGACTGACTGGTTTCACTGAACAGTTCTGACATATGTAAAGTGAGACCAAAATAATACGAGGAGGGGTCTCGACAAGTCTAGGAAAATGCAAATAAACCAACCAGATTTCATTGTTTTGAAGGTGACATGAAACCTGCAAAGTATTTTCATTTCAATTTTTTGCAGGGAGAATGGATGCAACTTTTGATGCTGTTTTCACTATTTTTGTTCCTTGAAACAAACACTTTCCAAAACGTATGCTGACATTTTTGATAAACAAATTCTAGAATGAAATTCATTTGTCAATGATACAATCCATATGGACAGAGATACACATACAGTCTGTGTCAATTATCCACAAGTTGAACAGTCTCTTGGCATGATTTTTGAGAGTAGTACTAGAAGAAAAATGTGATCTGCAAAGGCAGAACAAATATATAAGAAAATGCCAACATACCAACCAACATTTAAAGGCATGGTTTTAAGGGATGCAGTCGTCGGAACTGCACTCTAAGGTCATATTGGACCTGTACGACCAATGTACACACTGTATCCATGGTACGATGGTGATTGATGAAAGTTAAAACATGTCTGTCATAATCTACGTCATATAATTTAAATGTTGCAGCTACGATGATGTGTGCACGAAATACATTGTTTGTTAAAAAAACAACTTGCACGGGCACAGTTCCGACAACTGTTTCTCTTTAAAGAAAGGATATTCAAAAAAAGTAATTGTTTAAGTATATGCAAATTAACAGATGATGAGTCTTTGATGAAGAATATCAATTGCCTAAAATTGTGTGTTATATATGGAAACTTGCCCATAGATAGTTCATGTGAAAGGGATTTTTTGATGCATAAATGGTTGTTTTAAAAACTTTTTCACAATCATAGGAAAAAAAAAAGTTTGAACACTACTTACTGAGTACATTGAGACGAGCTGCTCTTGTAGAAATTGTAGGGCTTCCAGCCATTGCACTGACTTGACACACATAGTTTGAGTCATCCTCCAATTTAACCTCCCTAATTTCCAGGAAATACTCTCCAGCACCTTCATTCCCTGTCATCCGGTATCGCGCATATCCCGGCAGGCCTCGGCTTGCACCTAGGGCAAAGCCATCCTTAGTCCATTGTAAAGTGCCTACTTTGTTTTGCACTGAACAGTTCAGGTATGCCGTGTGTCCCTCTATGACAGACGTGTCCACTGGCACAATTGAAAAAGACTGCACTTGACCATCAGCTGAAGATTAGAGAAAAAAACATGAAATACATGAATAAGGAGTCATAAATTATGAAAATTGATTGATTTATGAACAAGATATTGTAATACTGTACTGGAGTCTGCATACAGTGCCCTGTGAACCCAAATGCTCATCGATACCTAATACTCATCAGTACCAGTAGATGTATAATTTTAAGTATTTTCTCTACTAGCTGTAAATTAGTTTCTTCTTAACTTCGAAATTCATGGCAATATGTTCACTGCTGACATGGACAGCGCCCTCTAAGTTCAGACTGATCCGTGCATATCTGAACTGATCTTATTGTTTTACATGACATAGCTGCATGGGTCTGAACACTGATGTCAAGGGGTGGAAAGGTTTCCCAGTATGGTGACAATGTTGGAAACAGACGGGAGTTACAGGTACCGTAGCACAGACATGTGGTGCATGTACACAATGCATGAGAAGTGAGCCATTCGTCCAGTAAATCCAACTTCTGTTGAAGTTTCACATATTTTGCTGGGTTTACTGTGTTCAGAGTAAGGATAGTCCCTTGTGGAATCCGTGACATCCATTGATCTTGTTTCAATATTATAAATCTACCATACAAGTTTACATCCCACCATGTTGACTATTACACTAAAATGTAAACATCTTTACCCCCTACATTGACCAGAATGACTGAGTGGCCTGACAGTGATCAATTTATCATACACGCAGGGGGCTTGTGTAATGTGTATTCTATTGTAAACATGCCCTCACTGTGTACTCAGAACATCAAATCTGAGTCAAATTGCATTTCAGTGTGACACTTCTCCATAACACAGTAGTACTAGTAGTGCAATTACTGTATGAGATGTCGACTGCTACCATACTGGCCTGATATCATTACAAAATGGTCCCTCTGTAAAATTTCTACAGTTCTTTGATTCATTCAATTTTTTCATGCTAATGCTAACTTGACAGCATGGAGATTCACATGTACTACAGTTGATTACATTAAATGTCACCTAGATTTCATTTCACTATTTTTTGCTCCATACTGGTAGTTAGAATCTGCCAAATTAGTAATCTCAGTGAAAATGTTAAATAACAATACAATGTATCATTTTACTGACAAATCAGCAACGTCAATCCAAGTGAAAGTCTCTCACACGTCAAAAGAGTGAATTTAAATTCCTGTAAAAAGAAATGCTTTTTTAGTAAGGTAACCCTTTATTCCATCAAACTCAATATTACAATCTATTACACTCTATTAAAAATTATAAAATTGCAAAATATGAGAAGTTTAATTTTGATGTTTATACTGACAAATCAAAACCTTTCATATAGCTCTCAAAATATACCCATATAAATGTAATCAACGTACATTTCAAAATAATAATGATATTTTTTAATGCAGTGAGTTCTTGAGTAATCTCCCCTAGGGACCTAGGATCCTCTGACAAGGATTATTTAAATCCTTGTTTACTTGTTTATATATCACAATGAGGTTTGGTAATATTCATTGACCAATGTTTGGTACAAGACCAAAACTGTTAGATTCATTTGATGTTTGTCTGCCTCAATGAGAGACAATTTGCGAGTATTCTGTTTTTTTGTTCACAGGTTTGTAGAGCAATACATCCCAATAATAGTGTTTCTAAGCAAAGGATTGACATGCAAGCTGGATGTGTCTCATGAAGTATCATTTTCAGTAAAATTAATTAACTGGTAATGAGCAAGTTCCATTATACATCCCTCAATATTTATTTTGTCCTCAGTGTTGCTGCATAAAGGTTATAAGTAAATTAGTATAAGCCTATCCCGTGCATTTCTCAACAATCACAGAGAAATTTTAAAAGCATATGAAGTATGATGTAAGCTATTGATTAACATTAGTACCGGTATAGTATACCGCAATCACCTCGGTATGAAATGCTTCTTCCCTGGGAAATTATATTCATTGATTAGAAGTCCCAGCATTGACCTGCTGTATACAAAACAACAAATTCTTCAATATGTCTTTTGTAATTGCTTTATTTGTTTGTCTATTTACTTGATTGTTTGTTGTCATTTTGTTTTGTTTGTTTGTTTACTTGTTTGTTATTAAGCCTGAGGCCACTACATTGACTCAGCCTGTCAAAAGTCTTACTCAAAGTAAAATTCTCAACACATGAGAGACATGCCACAGTCCATAGCATCTCCAATCACAGCAAATCATAGGGTACATAGATGCTGTATGACTGTATGACTGTATGGTAAAATCATCATTATAACAGGCAGATAGTATTTTCATTTCAATGGATGGAAATACAAATACTTCAAACATGACTGTGTCTGACTGGGATTTGTGGATAATTCCCTATTGATTTATTGAATATTCCACCAGCATGTCAATTCAATCTACCGTATGATCTGTTATGTACTGAAAAATCTTACTCCAGAGCCAAACTGCTGACCAGGGTATTCACAATATTACAATTCTTGCGCCCACTGGTTACAAAATACTGGCCTGTGTATTTCAAATTCATCATTTAAAACATGATAATATAGCGAACTCCACTGATCTCCCCGCAGAAAATATACAAACTGTTGTGTGCTGAGGAGTGTAGCTGAAAGTTGTGTACAGTTTAGCCGACAGCTGGGAGACCTAGCTAGTGTTTTTAAGTTAGTTCATAAATAGCAAGGATCAACAGCAATTAAACTTAAAATTTAGATTCTAATCTGGTAATCACTTGATTCAATGTTTTAGAAATTGATGTGCTATGCGTAGATTTTTTTTCTTTTAAAACAAGCAATACAATAGTCTTAACAAAGTATTCCTAAATTACTAATTTTAGATAGTTTAGTTGCTTTCAATTAAATAAATTGAATTTTAATTACAATGGGCAAATCACTGACAAGTGAGATACCATAGCCTTATGGTTTAGTATATAGCTATTAGGGAGTCTTTCTTGACATTACAAGGCTGATATAATTCCATTTTGTTTGTTGATGAAGTGAATTGTTTGAAATAATGAGATAGCAGACATAATTCAATCTGAGGTGTTATCACTGACAAATTTCTAAATAAACAAAATTAAGTCACCATGTCAGCAATCTGCTTTACACGATGTGTAATCTTTTTCAAAAACATAAGCAGCAGATAGTCCATGTAGCCGACACGAACATGGAACTGTCTGATACCAGCTATCAAATGCTATGAAAAATAGTAAAGAATGAGCTTTAACATCACTATCAGTTTTAAGTTGCAGGCAGAATAAGTCTGTGCCTTTGTATAAAATACTATAAAAATAGTAGAAAGTGAACAACCAGCTGAAAGTTAGTCAAGGAGACCTTAAACTTATACACTACGCATATCATTAGCATCTCATTATCGGATACATGGACTGTACCACATTATAAGCATGCATGACGCATACACAAATTTTGAATTCAAAAAGCTGTGTACACACCAGATGGAAAAGCCCGATTATCATAAAGTAAGTTGTGATAAACATTTATACAGTGATTCAGTGACATGCAAGTTACACAAATGATCTCACAATCAATCCATTCATGGTTGATTTGTTGACCTATATCACTTTGTCCCTTTATTATTCATGTAGTACAGTTCTAATTTTCAACGCCCTGATG
>LD346682.1:0-48485 GCA_001465055.1 Ptychodera flava
ATTTCAGTCAGACCCCAAATTGTGTTTTCTGTGGTAACAGAGATGACCTTGTTCACAATTTTCTGGAATGTCATCGACTAACCTCTTTGTTCAAATTACTGCGTAAATTATCTCGTCAACTACTTGGACCCAACTGTAGGATTTTGTACTGGTGGTTTGTAATGGGCCCACCTTTTATTAAAACTGTTATGGATAAAAATATCCATGCCCTTTTAAACTATATTTTCAACACTGCAAAACTTGTTATTCATATGACTCGTCGTAAAGCCATCACTGAAAATGATCTGCACCTGTCTGGTGACCTTATTACCGCCTTTTAATCTCGTCTACGTTCGCGTATACTAAATGAATACGCTTACCATGGTTTCTCCCGCGAGAACACGAATTTTGATAGATTTTGGTGTGTGAACAATGTTTTAGCTTCTGTTAGTGAAGGAAAACTGAAAATTGCTGATATTCTCTCGTGAGGTAAGCTTGTTAGGTCTGTGTATTAACACTACTGCATACACTCTACAGCATTAGGCTACACTTCTGATAACTGAGGCTCGAGTAGCTTCGAGTCTATGCCCTGGGCACCGTACTCCTTGCGGGGATCATTTTCATGGTTCGGACAGTTGTCGGAGGGACATACACTTTGCTTTGTTTCAGGCTAACCACTGTGCTTGTGTTAGCGTTGTTGCTGCCTATTATCTTGACGTCCAGCTGTCAACATTGGTCCGACCAATCTCACATGATGCTACTTTTTAACACCTGTCGCCTGATGTTATCTATATACTGGTTTTCACCTTAGGCTGGATGCACGTACGCTTTGGTAGTCATCTCATCGCCTGATGTCAATTTTACACTACCAGTTATCTAGTGATATCATCGACGTTTTGGTCTCCACGTCAAGACCCAATGGAGTATCAACCTCAGTGTTTCTGTGTGTTTTTCTGTGAACGCTGTTTGTGATTCTCAGTTTGAACCTTTTTTGATTTCTTTTGATTTTATTGATTGCACCAGATTGACGTGTACAGCTGAGTGCAATTTTGTATTTTTGTACACGACTTTTATTATTGGAATAAAAGTTCCATTGAAAAACTACTACTACTACTACTACTACTACTACTACTACTACTACTACTACTACTACGTCAAATACTACTACCACTACTGAATGAGCTCATAGTCTGTTCCCTTTCAATATGCTGTTATTTAAGATGGCTAGCCATCTTGCTTGGAAAAAGTAACACTTGTATCATCCCTTATGTAGATGGCTAGCGCTAGCACTCCTCTGATCACAATCCGGTAGAGTTGCAAAGTTATCTCTCTCGAAACCACATCATCTCAAAAAAGAATTTACATATCGTAAACTGAGTAAAGTTTCAATTATGGGTTTTTTGAAAGATTTTGACAGCATAACAGCATTCTCTGATTCACCATGTGATGTGAATGATGTCGTTTATACCTACTCTTGAAAACTTTGGGAACTTTTTGACAAGCTTGCACGAATAAAAAAGGGTATCGTCACTATAAGACCATTTGTAAATTTTACACACCCGAAATTGTTGTTGCCAAGATAACAAGAACCTGTGATTTCTGCAAAAATACCCTTGCCCTCATCCCGAAACGCCAGAGTAAACTATTATAGAGATCTCGTCGAAAAGAATGCTCATGACAAGAAGTCTCTCTTCAAAATTGCATCATCAATTTCGTCGTCACCAAATAACAATTTGCTTCCGTCCCACACAACTGCATTGGAATTAAGTAACCGTTTCAGTGACCTTTTTCACTAAAAAGATCACAGACATCTACTCAAGTCTAGATGCTCAAAGCTCATCTGATGATATGGAAGTCATTTCGCCAGTATCCTTTGATCATTTGCAACCAGTATCAGAGGAGAAAATCTTTGCGCTCGTCGAAGATTTGCCGAATAAAACTTGCAGTTTGGATCCATTTCCAACATCATTTGCAGGGCTCAAAATTAGCGGTAGTCCACAGACTACCAAATTTTTCCCTGGTGCTACCAAAATCTATGAAATGGTAGCCCACACTGACTACCAAAGACTGGAATATAAAATCCAGTCAGTACTTGGCGTGCAATGGCAAATACTAGTATCTAAACTGACGTACTTGAATGACAGGCAATGGAAGCGATGGTCAATGAAAACGCATTTTCATTACATTTTGTTCACAATGTGCAGAAAGCCCATGGTCTATTTCAGCACTGCTACAGTATGTCTAGCTCGACGTGCTGAGAAGGTCGTGGTCGTTGTCATGACGACTATCAAAATTTCATACAACTCTGAGGATAAAATAAGTTGCCAATAGATCAC
Source organism: Ptychodera flava (assembly GCA_001465055.1). Lineage (NCBI taxonomy): Eukaryota > Metazoa > Hemichordata > Enteropneusta > Ptychoderidae > Ptychodera > Ptychodera flava. Next base: position 2,316 of record LD346682.1, read on the forward strand.
TTAACTTTTTAGTATCACTGTTTTCCATTAGCCTAAAAATGATCTTTTCTGGTCACCATGTGCGTCATTTCAGAACCTGCGCGTCATGGCATTTTTATTGGGTTACATACTAATCAGTACAGCTATCCTTGATATCCCTGTTTGCATGACCAAAAATGCTAAACAGAAAAGGAAGTTTTATGCAGCCAGTGATAAAAGACAACAACTGTTGAATCAATAGTGCCAGACCGGCATTTTTAAGAAAAAAAAAGGAAAAAAAGAAAACCGCGTTGCCGCATCACTTTGTTGAATGTCAAGCACCAGAAACATTTTTAGGGGGAGCTTATACCTTTTTCCTTTTGGTACTAGGTGTGTAAATATTCACATCAAATGACGAGAATATTCACTTTATGGTCAGAATCTTGAGAAAAATTGCTCTTTCTTGTCTGGTTAATGAAAAACAATATCCCTAAACTAAAATATGCATGGACTACCAGCCATTGTCACTGGACTCCCAACTTCAGAAAATGGTAGCCCAAGTGGACTACCAGGGGAAAAGTTAATTTCGAGCGCTGATTTGTCAAGCTGTGTCTTGATAAGCTACTCCTGATCATCACATGGATTGTTAATCCGTCACCGGAATCTGGCTTTTTAATTTTAATTGTAATATTATATGAAAACCATACATTTCAACGACATATTGGTGCCACCTGCAGTGCTATTCACTTCCTCCTCAGCAAAATTGGGTGTGTCAGAAAATACTTGTTTAGAGATTCCTTTGCAATCCTCGTCCACGCAACTATATCATCAAAGCTTGACTAGTGCAGTGCCCTACAATATATCTTTGCTGATACACAGTTTTAGCGGTTACAAATTGCCCAAAACACAGCTAGAATTATAACAAAGACCATGAAATCGGATCACATTACCCCCATTCTTATGCAACTTCACTGGCTTCCAGTACATCATCGCATTGTTTACAAACTCTTGCTGATAACTTACAAAACCCTTAGTAGACAAGCTCCACCATATCTCATGAATTTAATAACACCTTTTGCCTCATCACTATTTTTCGCTCATCTGATAAATGTCTTTTGCACACACCTAGATTAAATCTGACTACCTATGGTCGCCGCTCCTTCTCTGCAGCAGCTTCTGTCCTTTGGAACTCTTTACCCCTGGACATAAAAACCTCTCCTAATGTTAACATTTTCAAAACTAGCTTAAAAACTTACATCTTCCCGAGAGCAATTTTCTTGTAACTCTTAACGCTACTGACACTTGTTAAACTTTGGATATTTAGCGCTATACACATTTTCTAAATAGATAGATAGATAACCCTTTAATTTGTGGATTACCTAATTAAAATAAAGTTCGACAACTTAGAGCATTTTGATGTATATGTTGCTGTCTGTTCTGGTACAACAGTGTACGATGCACCCCATGGTCCCTCTGTCGGCTACGTAATATTTTGCGGTAGCAGCGAGGGGGTCAACTCAAGGCAGAAACATTCACCGTTATTGTTTTCATTGGTATGTATTCTGTTCATCGCTTAACCCTTTCTTAATGTGTCATACTGAAGATCAGTCAAAACTTTTAAAATCATTTGAATCTTTTGATGAAGATGAATGCCGAAATCGAATCTATATCTACCATAATGTTATCGCAGATAAAAACAGACACTGAAAAATCTGAGGTTTTGGAATTTTGCATAGGGGCATCTTAAATATAATCCTGAAAACATGCCTCATATATGGAACGTCGCCAGCCCCAAAAAATTCAATGTTAACTTGTTTGTGACGTAGCAATAGTCACACCAGACAGAAAGTGACCCAGAACATTTTTAGCACAGACGACAAGCTAGGGATTAAAATAACCAAAGTACACAATTTTTCATAAAATATATAAATATTTAATAAATGCGCAAGTTTCAAATATTTGAACACCACAGAATACTAAAAAAAATGAAATGATCGTTCAAAATGCAAATAACACTTAACTTTCATGTTCACGAATTCGTAGCTCGAATTATATCACGCCACATGATCATAAAATCTCGCGATTCGCTAGAATACGTCACGTGACGAGAAAATAGATACGTCTAGTCTCCACTGAATAGATAAAAGTATCAAGTACTACTCTATTAAACCGCTTTGAAAAAATCGCCATGTAAACCTGTCACAATGAATTGATGTGTCGCTTATAAGACTGTAACATAATAAAACATGAGTGTGTGGTGTGTTATAGAACACATATCACCTAGTCTTTATTTGGGCTATAGCGCCCGTTTAATACCCCTCGTGGCCGTGTGTTACCGGAAACGCATCGCTATTCCCCTCAGCCTACGGCCTCGGGGAATAATGATGTGCACAGCCCATCGGTGTAATAAACGGGCGCTGTAGCCCTTCTGACCAAATAGGTGTTTACTAGGAGTCAGGCTTGAGCGAGAGTTTAGAAACGAATCTGACTTCTCCCCTTTGAGGAACCTATCATACAATTCAAGGAAGGGAATTATACAAAAAAATTATGGCAACTGATGAAGAGAAATAATACTGAAGTGTCGAAACCCACAAAAGACAAATCACAAATTTAAAATGTAAGCGTAATCTTTATAGCGACCAAGGCAAATGGCCATCAAATTCAAAATACAATGAAGACGGTACTTTGCACAATGATTAAATATCGGACAATAAATTTCTAGTGTCGAAGTTTTACATCCAACATATTTCCGTCAAACATAACAATCTATATGTCTGGTCTAAAATTGATACTAGACAATACAAGAATGACTTGCCTCTTGTCGCGGCACGCTGGGTTTGAGAAATTGCCGATATTTTACTCCAGGCTGATACATATCGGCGATTTTAGGAGTCTTTACAGTAAACGATACCAGGCAATTCTGGAATGACTTGCCTTGCGCCTGGACACGCCGGGTCTGTGAAATCACAGATATTTACTCGATATTGTGTTGTCCTGTAAGTGTAAATATCCGAAATCATATAAAAGTCCAATGTTGAAGTGGCCTCAAAATCCAGTTTACTGCGACACATGCAACACGATTGATACGTTAAACTGTTATTATTTACGACGAGATCTCTGTCCAAACACATGTTAACAAATGGGGAGCATAGTAAATAGCACCACTACTCTTGCGAGAAAACGTGAGGTTAGGTATATCGCTTTGATGCAGTACCGATCAGTCTGTTCACTTTTTATTTGCAAATTTCCCGTTTTGCAAATCTCTTGAAAGAATAAATTTCGTATCTTTGAATAATTTTGTCAGGTATTTAGCTTAGCAATACATTCTGGTAGACTTTTGTAAACATAGGAAAAGTTACTGGCCCGCGTATTTAGGAAAAGCAGGACATCTTTCAAGAGTTACTGGTCCGGTATGGAAACTGCTGGTCTCGGGCCATCGGGTTAGCGTGAATTTCGCACTCTGGTTCCTAATGATATTTGAGAGTTGTTTTTTTTCCTTGTCATCAGTTAGTCTTTAGTAAAAAAATGTCTAAAGTACAGAAGTTTTGGCTTAACTTTCATGATTTCTTCATCATCGGGGGTGAGCAAATCATGTTTTGAGTCACAATTCCCCGTAGCCAAAAACATTTACCAATAGCCGGTCCGCCAGTCTCGTTAAATTTTGTGAAGTAAATTGTTTCACTGCCTGCTCTCAAACTGCAACATGTGAGGGAAAAAAATATTTGGCCTCAACGACCCTATGTAATCGAAGCATTCTGTCTCTTGATACCCATGTATTAATTTTGGAAATAGATGCAATTACAACAAAAAAATCTCACACAAATAGCATCGCATACACGATGTTTCAAAGTGGTGTCGATCCCGATGTCATATCCGCTATAGTTGCCAATGCCAGTCCAGCTTCCGTATCTTAACGGTCGATCATTTTCTCTTTTGACACGAGCGATCTCATCCCTCACAGCATGGTCCGAATAAGTGTTTTTTTCTTTTACTTTCGAAGAGTTATACTGATGAATACAACGAATTCCAAAGCAATATCTTTTATATTTTGATTTGCATGCTGCAATGTACCAATTCTGCAAAATACTTGATCCATATAACATAACAGTTGATTATTTACGTAGATGCTTGACTTTTGCATGCATAATTTTATTGTTTTTTTCGAGGTAGACGCATCCCGCCTCTTGGTATCCATGTACCAATGATGGAAATAGATGATTTTACAACAAAAAATCACACAAAATAGCATCGCATACACAATGTTTTGAAGTGGTGTTGACCCCGATTGTCGTATCCGCCATATGCATTGTTGTTAATGCCAGTCCAGCTACCGTATCTCAACGGCCGATCATTGTCTCTTTTGACTCAAGCGATTTCATCGCCCATAGCATGGTCCAAATGAAAGATTTTATATCGAAGAGTTATACTGACTAAAACGGATTTTAGAGCCATATTGTCTTTATTTTGATCTCTGAAAGATCGTTTTTTCCATGCTGCACTTCACCCACTCTGCATAATACTTTAATACATATCATGGCAGTTGATTTTTACACACATGCTTGACATTTCCATGTATAATATTTTTATATATAATCCCATTCGGCTCGAAGTTGTACGGCTCCGCAAAAAAACACTCGTGTACGATGACGTCAAACAAAGAAAAATTTCATGGGATTAAATATTTATCACATGAACAGTCTCCAAACTCTACGTTAGATAAAATGTGACAAAATTATTTCGTATGATAGCAGAGATATTCCATCGATTTGAATTTTTGTGGGCCAGATTACTTTCTTTCAAGTTTGCGCATGGCTAGCTGTGAACGGTCGGTTACTCCTGGTGATATGCAGATTACTTTCATTCATAAATGTGAGTCAGGTTTGAAGGCTACCAATTAGGGAGCCGGTGTAAGTCACATGAGCTTAAATTTTGATACAGAGCAAAGGAAACGTCTGTCAATCACTTTACTGCCGGGGTGGGCCGGTCGATTTGCAATTTGATGACAGCTTCGACCTTCTCTGTTTGTTTTGGTCTGTACGATTATCGCGTGAATATTTTTTTTATCCGGCACCTTATCGCTAGAAATTGTTGCTAGAACAATAAAAACTTTACATTTTTAAAAAGGTAATTTTGATTATTGAACATCATGACAAAGTAACGGTAGTTCTCTTTTTGGAAAATGTGGTGGCCCTCAAAAGGGCCGTTTATGGTTTGGGTTAGATCATAGATGGCCGACCGGCTTACTGGCTTTGGCTGTCCTCACTGCTGTCGTATATCACTGCTACACGACGACGTTTGCGTTTCCGAGACTGAGGTGATGTTGCTCCTCCGATATTTACTGCAACGTTCATCGTGCAATTATTATAAATTGCAGTACCAAATATTCCACCGACTGCCGCTGTTGCTGCAGGATGTTGAAACGCGGTCGCGGAGGAGACGACATTGCTGCTGACGTTCGATGTTAACGTTGCCCCGGAAATAACCGGTCGCGGTTCTGGGTTGTTGGCGTCTTCCGGTCTGTCATTTGGTGTTATTTCTGACGCAGTGCAGGTTGGTTTTAAACGTGATGATCGCGAGAGAATCTCCGACATCCGCTGCTGATCGTCGAGCGAATTCACCGTGTAATGGTTCACGCTTTGCACGTTTCGGTGACCGGAGAGCTGCATGAGTTTTGTTGGGGGAACTCCGCTGTCATGCAGACGTCTGATGGTTGTTCGTCTCACGCTGTTGTTGGTTTTTTTACCATCGATACCAGCTTTTTTACAGATTGTACTAAAGATGGTATCTAACTTGTTCGCTCCCATTGGTTGACGTTTGAACCAAATAGATGTTTCTGGTTTGTAATTTATTACCAGATAGATGGGCGTGTCGTTCGCTTGATGACTTGGCGGTCGACGGAGCGCATACTGTTTATACGCGTACACGGGACAGCAAGAGGGGTCGTCAGGAATAGCGAAAGCCTTCGGTGGATAGGCCCTAGGTTGTTCGTTCACTTTCCCGGAAGATCTTGTCTTATTTTCCCTCTCGTTGAATTCTAAGAATTCGGTGTTGTCAGCGGTATGCTTCAAGGCGATGTCTCCCCATAGCATCTGTCTTCTCTCTTGACAGCCTCTGAACCCAAAGTGTTTCTGGTTGTTTAGCCAAACGATAAATAGTAGCGCTTCAGGGTTGTGTGTGCCGATCACACCTTTTTCAAAAAGGAGCTCCTCCTCGCGTTCCGTTAATTCTTCGGCTGCATTTGGTTTATTGCCTTTGCCCTGGGTCTTCAATTGGGCACTTTTTGCTCTCAAAGTTGCCTGCGAATTGCTAAATTCTTTATCGCGGCTGATCGAGAATTTGTAACCATTCTCATGGAGGAAGCGATCTATTCAACGCTGGTAGGTCGTAAGCGAGTCTGGTTCGTACTCAGAACCATCTTTTTGACGGACATTAGCGTAAAAGCTGCCGAGATAGCAGTCAAGGACATCTGGTGGAATTTCGGATATCGGTCTTGTTTCTGAAGGTCGCATGGTACGCATCCACTTGTTGAACTGGTTTACGGCACAATTTGTGGACTGCACTGTATTTTTCTTCCTCTGTTCGGTGATCAGCTCTTGCTTGTCGGTCTCTGAGAACTCGACGTAGCGCGATCGCGATGGCTGAACGTTAGAGGAAACGGGCCGCGTATTTTCCTACATACCAAAAAAATCATCGGTTCCAGTAGCTCCCAATTCCTCCGCTAGACGGAATAGCTCACGAATTTCTTCGTCGAGATCTTCTGGACGTTCTTGGGTCATTTTGCTGTGTTTTCTGCTGAGTTTTCGTAGCAGCGAACGTTAGACACCTTACCGACTGCCAAAATACTGAGAAAGGCGCAGACGACATAAATTTGTCCTAATGTCCGCTATTTTCTGGCCCCATCGTTAGTCGTCAGCAGGTACCGTCTGCAGCCCGTCAGGTTTATAGGATATAGTATTTTTAGTACAGTTCAACACCTTGACAAGCATGTCAAACTTCCAGGCCATTCTGAATACAGCTTATCACAAACAAGTATCACTTTATTTTTTCTAAACATTGTTTACGGAAATCATGCTAAGCTGGTCAGGTAAATACTTCGCAAGCTCAGCCGGCCCTCGGAGCCAGCCACGGTGAGACGAATATTATACTCATGCAGAAAAAAGTTCCGGTTGATGACGTACAACAGGGGTAATTCGGATTTCTTATCCGTCCTGTTCTACGTCACACAGGTGGGAATTTGGGCCAGTTCATGTGATAAGTTGTTTTATTGAGATAAAAGTCAGGCTCTAATTTCTGATAACTACGTTTTTATCCCAAAATTGCACGATTTCTTTAATTTTGAATCTTAGAGAAGAATGTTATGTCAGTTAGGCTCGGCATGGAGCTAGATTCCGTTTCTTGCTCCATTGACTCGGTAGGCTTTTTCGCTTTTTCGCTTTGCTTTAATTACTTGTAAGCAATACGCTTCTGTATATCATTCGATGCTGATTTAATTTGCTACTCTTCTAATTTACGCAAGCTTTCAGTTGCTTGACTGTCTTCTTTCAAAGTAAGTACGTTTGGAATGTATTCTCTTCGATCGCCATAGCGCACCTATTGGCATGTATGGCGAGGACGTTGACAAGTCGACTTCCGCAGCTAAACTAGGTCAAATTGCCATGAAAATTATATGCTAATCCTACTTCCGGTTCAATGAGGAAAAGGTCTATTGTCGATGTTCATCCCGTCCGCGAAGACCGAAATTATTCCCGAACTGGTAAAACTTCGTAAAATTCGCCCACTCAGCATTAAAAAAATGCCAAGAATACACTCTTTCCACATCTGCTCTTCTTTTCAACTGTAACAGTAACTGCATCAAAATTCTTTTCTTTTCGTCCCTTTCCCTGTCTCATCAGATTGACTTGTTTCGCACGACGTTCCTGGTTTATTTTGTGGAACTGCTGATCATTAGAGGCCCAAGCCCCCTTAGGGGCATCGATCCCTGTTGGTTTTACTGGAGTTCAACTTTCTTTCTCTTCCGCTTCTACGTCTTACTCTTCCGTCACTTTTTTGCCATCGTAAATCTCCGAAACCACTGCGCGAAGCTTTTTCAAACTTTTAGAGCTTACTAAGCCCACTGAGCACTAGTGCACATGACCCTATCATAACAGCGGATCATGTGACCTGGTCACCATTTAAGATTCAAATATTGTATTCTGTGTAATTTGCAAAAAACTTGACCAATCAAAAAGCTGTGAACAACTTTTGTAAAGCATACTTCTAAAATGCAATATGGCAAATTTCAGGTTGATCGTCCTTGTGGATTAAGAGCCGAAGATTTTCAAGTGATTCAAATGATATTTGTTTCTGTAAATAATTAATTATGCAAAATCAATGTATCTCGGGAACTACAGGTGGTACAGGTATGGTTCCTGATTTATAGGAGTCAGTATGGGACAAAAATCTTTTTGACAAGTTTTGCTGACCTTATGTTACCTTTAACCTACTTTCATGTGTCATGGCTTGCATTCAAAGACAGTTGCACCAAATCACTTGCAATTTGGCATATGGGTTGATTCCAGAAAAAAAAAATTCTCTAATTCTGTTCAACATAGTTTATGATCGAATTATTTTTGGAAAACATACAACAGCGACAGCAGGCTTCTTGCGGATGACAGCCCCTTGGAACCAGTCCTTTTCAATGTGATTATTGTCAAGCAGTCATGGCCGTCGTCTGCTTTAGCCTCCATTTTGAACCACAGTTTGGCAACTACTGTGCTTTCACTCCATAAAATGTTCCACAAATATCACCATTCAGGTCACATTACATTATCCCGAGGGCAAAGATGGGAACTTGCTCATGACAAGGTACATAACTTAGGCTTGGGCAACTCTCCGTCAGTAATTATGAACATTTCTGAAAAAGGCAGCGGCCACTTCTTTAAATTTGATATGGAGCAAATCGGTTTTTTTTTAACTGTGTCCAATTAATGTAGGCCAGCCTCAAGAGGATTGAATAAGATAGGGCTGAAATTTGAATGGATGATAAGGGGGTGTACGTAACCAGCTCAGCCCACCAGCTTAGTCACAAAAAGACATCCTACCGGACGAATGGTTCAGAGAGGTTTGACGTTGAATTGCTCCCAGAGCAGCAGGCTCTCTAGCCTGGAATTTCTGAAGAATATCAAAATGCATCCTTCGCCAGCTATGCACATTTTCCTATGAAAGTTAGGCGATTACATCGAGAGCTACAGCATGAATGATGTCATCCTGTTGGCGTTCATAGGAATCAGTGAAACAGGAACGTATGCAAATCATATTTTATTGGATTTGCAAAACCGAATAAATAATAACAATAAAAAAGCTAATTACGCCACAAGGTCGACTAAAAGTCGACTGCGCCTGTAAATATAATCAGATAGGTACAATAACTTATCGCGCCATGAACCTGAAGTATATACACAATGCCACAAGCAAGCCAAAATGGCAATAAACTGTGACATGCGATCGATCATATGCTTGTCTTTTTTTAGTCACTGTGCCGCAGAGGTAGGGTTGCATATGTCTCTGCCTGTTTGACTTGTTCATATTATACTAACATATATCAGTCGACACAGGCAGAGCCCTAGGCAATACGGAGAGAAAACACAAAAATAACACAATTGGAACTAATTTGGGATAATTTGATCTTCATATTTTTCAAATTTCTCAAAACTGTTAGTTGCCATATGTTGCAGTTTTACAATGTTGCAGTATTACAAATTACTGATAGAAACAAGTGTTTAACCTAATAAAGAAAAGGAGATGAGCTTATATTTGCAGATCAAAACGACTTTACTTCGCAATCCGATTAGCCCAAATTAGTTCCACTCGCGTATTAAATGTCGTTGAAGCTTTTAAATTAAGATGTGCTGGAACGACTGACTACATTGTGTTCCCATTCAGATCCTTAGAATGTTTTCAGTGGTGCAGTTCTTAGGAGTTTCGGTGTGGACATGAGGTTCATAGAATCCTGAATGTGAATTCCATCTACCCCTTGACTCTTCTTTCTTTGAAATGCTGATCATGTCACCAGTGGGGCGGAAGTCCGAGCACTATATTTGTCGACTGACACCCCCGCCATAACAATAGACCAATTTACAATCGAACTGATGGTACTCGCACTGAGTGGCCAATGCAGCTTTCACAGCTAAATGAAATATACGGTGGAGAATTAGGAGAGTTTCCCATTCTCTGGCTGTTGCTTGAATATAATCATGCATAGGTAAGTTTCGATCTAATTTAGGTATTGAGGAAGCAGGTATTTGAACAACAATACCATGCAACACGCATCATTCTTTATCAAAAAAAAAAATACAATGTGCATACTTAAGTAATCAGGCTGAAATTCAATTTGCCCCAACGGAAATAGCGTCGATACGACTTGTTCATTTACAAGTGTCGTAGATCTAGGCGCTATATCTTATGGGCGGAGCGGATCAACAATTTCTGATACAGTTATTGCTTCGCTTCTCAGATCACTTACACTTAATTTCTTATTTACAGTAGCAGATAGAAAGCATCTACAGAATGCCTCAATAGGCATGACTGATGATCTTTTGCTGGTCACTGTCGTACTTGCTTGGACAATGGCAATAGCACGTTTTGCATAAACGAATCATTGCTCAAATTAGGCATGCCAAAAGCTTCATACATGTTTGGCAGTGTCAGATTTACGATGCGTAATTTTGACTGTAGCCTGCTAGTATCTTGACAAATATCAACAGGAAACTAAAATATGACCGCTTATTCTGATGGTAGAAATGTGACGTCTAAACCTGTAAAACAAGTCAAACAGTTGCCTAATGTATTAATGATAGTTATTTAGTGTACTTTCCGCTGATGCACCCGACATGATGCTTATTGTCTCTGGATCCCACGATGACACTTTTTCTCTCCAGAAACTCGGAGGGCACGTATTTTCCATCATTGATTGCGCAGTGGCTCTGGCTTGACACTTTTTGTCGTTATGAAGTAATCTTAACAGTTTGGTAGTCGTATTGGAGGGGCAGCCAACATCGATTGAAATGTCATATACCACGTTTGAGCAGGCCAGATTCGCATATTTACCGTTGCTTCTTCCCGGCAATGTTTGATGTATTGAAGTACTTTTGGCGGTAGATGGAAAGGGGCACTGATAAAGTTGTTTTATAATCGCCAGTAATGGGGAAGGGTTCGACCTGAGTTGACTTCGTATCTGCGAACCGCGAATTGTAGTTTGGCACTTGGTTGCTAAGATATGGCGTTAACCGGTCTTCTGTGTGCGGTCCCCATTTCTGGTGGATTAATCAGAACAGCACGGGATGAATTTATCATTCATAATTCTCCTTTACTCTTGACAATCTGCCCGCTGTTAAGTTGTTGATACACTGTGTTTACTGGGCTTGTAACTGGACTACTGTTCCACATTGCTCTTACGACATTCGTAAACTGGTAGGACCGACCTCCATGGTGATTGACATACACGACTGTAGTGGTATTGTATGACATTAGTGTCACCGATTTCCCCGCCAGCGGAAGTCGGAATGTTCTTACTGCAAGGAAAACTTCAGTAATTTCACGATAATTCGACGATTTGATTGATAGACGTACTGTCGCTGATGCGAATTTTTTCTTGCAAGCTGCCCTCCATCTGATGAGCGACACATCTCTCACAAGAGTAACGTCGATTGGCCACAGCAATACAGATCGGCCGTTCCAATGAGCGAGGTTGTCTAGCCAGCAAACCAAGTCCGCACGTGCTGCAGAGACGACGTCTACGATGTAACATTACGCTGAAGCTAACCTTATCGGTCTGTAGTGACTATGTAGTTGTAGGCGAGAAGGAACAACCCTCATTAGTGACATACACTTGCCTTCTACTCGTGAAAGAAAACGGGCGGTCGAACACCCCTGTCTTAAAATACGCAAAATTGTATGCTTTACGTCATCCATTTTTGTCCATGACACAAGATATTCAGGCTTGTTTTAACAGTATATTTTGAATCCCAAGTGTTTTTTTACATGAAATCGTCGGAGTAACGACTAATTCCAGTTTATATGTAAGCCAAAGCAGCGAAATATCTTCTTAAAGCTTGTGTTCCATTCCTGGATTTCATGTTGAGGTTCTGATGCCTTGATGAACTCGTCCACGTAGCTGGATATCCAAATCTTTTCTGCTCCCCCTGCCTGTGCAATTATTTTGCAGAAGTAATACGGGCTCATGTTCAATCCAAATAGAAGGACGCTGAAAATGTAGTACTGTCCCTTCCATTGGAAACCTAGGTGGATTCTGTAGTCCTTATGTATTTCAACGTGTTGATGTCCGCTTTCAAATCACCATGTAGCAACAGATCGTTTTTGGTAAGTAATTGTTCTATCATTGATAAATTCTCGTACTGTAACTGAGGCGGATTGAAGAAAGAGTTCACGTAGCGTACGTCCATGATTCTACCCCACAATGGCGTCATACAGGGATCACGTGAGATAATAGAATCTCACACCCCAAGGACCAGGGATCAGATTTCTCACACGAGTTGGAGATAATTTTTCTCACACTTGCGGCTCGTGTGAGACAAAATGTCCCAAACTTGTGTGAGAAATGTGATACCAGTTCTTGGGGTGTGAGATTCTATTGCATTAAATTATCTTTGGAGAGGTTGAATGTTTAACTGTATCAGAGACTATCGTCCTTTTTCGTGGCCATCTAGCACTCCATGTCATTAACGCGAACTCCGTTGCGAGTTCCACTGCTTCAACAACTGCTGAGAACGAGATTTCCAACAGAAAAAAGTACCGAGTAGCCTGTGTTCACTAGTTTTTAGGGAAATTCGGCCGTTTTTGAGAGTCTATGACCGACGACGTACAACATTATCAAAAATCGTGGCAACGCTGTCGTCTGCCACCGTACTTCCTATTTTTGGCCCAACAATTAAAAAAGCATTTTAGAAAACTTAAACATGACATGGCTTTCCCTTGCTTTTAATATTTACTTCAATTGCGTTTTGTCGATTGTTCATGCTAAACAATTTACACAGATTATTAATGATACGAGACGTTTGCGTTAGTTATCTTTCGGAGAGGTGATTGCGCTGTAAAGGGCCGTTTATATTTTGGGTTGAATTAGGCTTCCTCTATCAGTTCATCATCATCATCTACGTCAACGCCTGACACAGTCTTGTCATCATCGTCATTCTCTGCTGGTAGAACGTTAAACATTATTTTGTTATACTTTGGCACTTAATGTGTTATGTTGCGCCATTCTTCTCTAGTCAGTATACGATTCCCAGTTCTCATGTCCTGATAAAATAAATTTAGTCATACATAGCTGAAGATCTCTGTGCAGTCCCTTATACATGCGACATGTCTAGTAGGCGTCACTTCAGGCTGTCTATAAAGAAATTAGATCAACCTCTTTCCCTGCACATACTCGAGACAGTAACTTATCATTATCGCAGCGTAAATAATTTCAGAAAAAAAAACGGTACATTTTTGAAAGCAAACAGAATTAAAGAATACTCAAACTCAACGATATACCAATAAGAATAAATAAAAAACGAAAAATAGAAACCTGCTGAACGAGTTCACGGTAAAATTTCAAATGGCAATACGTTCTTTTGATCTTGGGAAGCTTCCCAGGTCAGTGTAGGCCTTGTACTCTGGGCGAAAAAAAATCCTAAAGTTTCACGTCTTATCAAGGGTTGACTTGTGTCATTGTCAAACGCCATGTGTATGCAGCTATATTCAGTAGCAAACTTGTAACTGTGAACAGAGCTAATGACATGTTTATTCGTCATAAAATCGTAGGGCCGTGCCTAAATACTATTACAATCGGTTATATATTTGAGTAAGGTATTTGCAATTTACAAAAATCTAAATAGCTAAAAAAAATTGATGGCGATAATGAATGGACTTTGGACTTGAAAATACGTCAAACATTTTCATCAATGAAAATCTACTACCAGCAACACGTCAACTACTATACAAAGTAAACATATCCAGAAAGGAAACCAGATACCAGTTCATGTGGACTTACGATGAGAAAATCTCTATCAAGAAAGACATCAATTCAAGACCACTCATTATACCAAGAGAAGCTGATCTCAGCTGCATTATTCAGTACAAGTAAGAGACTTAAGAGACATCCACTCAAAAAGTCTACTCCTTTTCTCATTTTGGTTTGGCTAACATCCAACTACTACTTTTCTAAAACATGTTTGAAGATATTGATGACGTTGGGGTAAATGACAGTGAAATAGTAAATGTAGGTCACTACTCCCTGCCACCTCATGATTTTGATGATTGTTTTAATTCAATATTTCAAAGGTCATTCTGCTTATCCCATGTCAATATCAGATCTCAACAAAAAATGTTGACAGCTTAAAGCTACTGTATGAAAATATCATTCACTCCCAATTTGCAATAACAGGCATTTCTGGGGTTTGGGACACTGATAATCTAAGTCTTTGTAGTATACAAGGCTACACACTAGAAGTCAGTTCACGAGAATCAGGTAGGTGTGGTGGGGTTTGGGCTTACATTCACTCATTATTAGTCTATAAATTGATTAAAAAGAATGTCATACATTCAGAGTCTCTTTGGTTGGAGGTATCAGTCAATAATACTAAAATAATAATACGAATCATCTAAAGAAAGCCAAATACCGATATCTCTGAGTTTCAGGTTAGTCTGCTTGATGTGTTAAATACGATCAAACTTGATAAAACTAAATGTATTTTAATAGGAGATTTTAATATAGATGCCAGAACACATACAACTAATGTTAATTCCTATTTTACATCTCTTGAATGCCTTGGTTTTCACTCGTTGATTTCTACACCTACCAGAGTGACCAGCTCATCTGAAACATTAATTGACCATATCAACACCAATATTATACAGCATCCAATTCATGCCGGTAATATTTCTGACCATTTTCCAGTTTTTATTGTCATAGAAAATATCACATATAGAAATTACAAATTCTACAATTCTACTCGCTTCTGTGAAGATCTAACTCATGCTCCGTGGGATCGAGTTTATAACTGTAAGGATGCAAATGAAGCATATAATAATTTTCAGAGTGTTTTCGATGAATTGTGCAATAGACATGCTCCGATTGATGTACAAATTCGCAGTTCCAAGAAAAACCGGAAACAATGGGTCACTAAGGCAATTAAAAAATCAATTAATACAAAACACAAATTGAATAGTAAAGTGCTCAAATCAAACTTTGATGTCATTGTTGTTGATATATATAAGAAATTTAGAAATGTGTTGTCTACTGTTCTTAGAAAAGCTAAACAAATGTATTACAACGGTATAGTTATAGAAAACAAGGGTAATACCAATGTAATTTGGAAAACTATCAAGCAAGTCCTCGGAAGTCATGAGGAAAAGGCTAAAAAGACCTTGCCAAACAGCCTACGAGTGCTGTCAAATGGAGTGCATAATACATTTTCAGCAAAACCTGACATAGTAAATGAATTCAATAATTATTACGTCAACATTGGACCTGAAAAATCAATTATGCTCATAAAAACTTTAATAGCTACCTCACTGAACCCACAACACATTCCGTTTTTATGTCCTCCACTACACAATCAGAAGTTCATAACATCATTTGCACCCTGAATCCAAAAAAGGCATGTGGGCATGACAAGATGCCAGCCAGACTTATAATTGACGGGGAAGCTATAATATCAAAACCCTTGGCCTATATATTCAATCTGTCATTTCAGACTGGAATTTTCCCCAATCTCTAAAAATAGCCAAAGTCACACCAATCTCTAAAAAAGGCACAACAGATGATCCCGGAAATTATAGACCTATATCAGTATCGCCCCTGTTAAGTAAGATTCTAGAAAAAATTGTCAATGCACGCTTAATCCAGTACATAGTAAAAAACAATATTTTATATGAGCATCAATATGGATTTCGTCATAAATACAGCACAAAACTTTCATTTGTAAATCTAATCAATTATCTTATCAAACAACTTGATAATGGCAAAGTTACACTTGGTATTTTCCTTGACTTCTCTATAGCTTTTGATACAATCAATCATGAAATTCTTCTTTCTAAGCTTGCTCACTATGGTATCCGAGGTCTTCCTTTACTTTGGTTTAGAAATTACTTACACAATAGATCCCAACCAGTCTCTGTCAATAATAATACCTCATCAAACCTAAATGTTTCATGTGGAGTACCACAAGGATCTGTCCTTTGACCTACCTTATTTTTTACTATTTATCAATGACATTGCCCGTTCCTCCACATTCTTCAATTTTAGATTGTTCGCTGACGATACCAATCTATTTAATACGTTCCCTGCTAACCAAGTTAATATAAATTTAAATACTGTCGACATTCACATCAATACTGTAGCGGACTGGTGTAGGGCTAACAAACTAACTGTAAACTACCTCAAAACAAATTACATTGTCTTCAGAAATCATACCAAACATATTTTCTTGAATGGTACTCTACACATCAATAATACAGTTATCAATGAGGTTGAAGTGACATCATTTGTAGGTATTCACATGGACAGACATCTTAAATGGTCAAAGCACATTAAAATGATTAATTCTATTATCAGAAAAAAGGTTGGCATCTTATTTAAATTGAGAGAATTTTTACCACACAATATCCTTATTCTTCTATACAAAACTTTCATCCTACCACACATCACTTATGGTCTTGAAGTTTGGGGTTTAACATATCCCTCACATCTCAATAGTATCTTTCTTTTGCAAAAAATGGCAGTCAGAGCTATAACTTTCAGTGACTTCACAGCAAACTCAGCTACTCTGTTCAAACAACTAAATATTCTCGATATATACAAATTACATAAATTACATATCAGTGCATTCATGTATGATCTTATAAATAATAACTTGCCACACAGTCTTACAACATACTGTCAGTTGCCTTCTCATTGCTACAGTACATGTCATAAAAGTAATGGTAACCTTTATGTAACAAGTGTCAACACTTCCTTGGGTAAATTCTCAATATCATATAGAGGTTGCATCTTTTGGAATACATTACCTAAACAAATTAAAACAAAAACTAGTAAAAGTTCGTTCAGGCACTCCCTTTCAGGTCTCCTCATACACGGTTAGTGTTTTACATGATGAAGAGTTATATTCAACTTTACAAATATGTATATCATATATAAATGTATATATTTCTCTGTACATTTTTTACGTATTTTCTACTTACTCGTAATGTGTTTATTTAGTTATATATTTATTTATTTATTTATTTATGTAGTTGTTCTTATTCACTTAGTTAGTTACTTAGCACTTTCTAGTCTACTCTTACACGATTAGTGTTTTAAGTGATGAAGAGTTATATTCAACTTTACATATATGCATATCATATTTAAAAAAAAAAAAAAAAAAAAATATATATATATATATATATATATATATATATATATATATATATATATATATATATATATATATATTATGTACGGTTTTTTATGGATTACTTTTTTACGTATTTCTACTTACTCGTAATGTATCTGTTTAGTTATATATTTATTTAATAAATGAAGTTGTTCTTTTATTCACTTAGTTACTTTGTTACAATTAGGTTACTTGCAGTCCAGCTACTTTCATGTACACTACCCTCGATATACAATCAGAGTTCGCTCACAAAGTCACATCTGTTGATGAAAATTCTGTAGATCAAAGACCTCTCACCAGTAAAAACAGTCAACCCAATAACGCTCAAGAGAGAGAACAAAGTGTTAAGTCTGCTGCAAATGTCCATGCTGATGAAGACAGGGTACGAACCCCTGCTTTGCCTTCGTATTCTCCACTCTTCTCTACTCCCGTTTTATCATTCGACCCCCTTCTTCGTCATCATCTTCACTTATTCAGTCTCAGTCACTTGAGTTTCCTGAGACTCCTTTTTCAGATATCAATGTAAATGAGTCTCAGGATTTGTTTATATCTCAGTCACTGTCTCCAAGAAAATTTGGTCAGGAGTGAAAAAATCAAATTCCTTTGATGTTCTCAGCGAAATGTCTGATAATGAGAATGAGTCTGTTGCGTCTGAAATTTATGACTTATCAGAATTTCAAGAAAAGCTACAAATCAAGCCATCTAATTTGCTTGAGTTTTAGAAGACATTAAAGGCTCTAAAAATATGAAAAAAATGTAGAGATTACTGCTCAGATTTTAAAGTTCTCACTAAGTCATTTGCTAATTTACGCAGGTCAGATATTGTCACTAGTCCACAAAAAGTTCGCATAAACTTGTGACAAAGTTACAAAAACATGTTAGACAATGTAAAAGCTTGGCTATTACTAAACATGGGAAGTAAAATCGTTCTTGTTTTTGCTTGTCTAGTGATGGCAAGAGTCATTTCTTGGAACGTAAATGGTTGCCATGATTCTTTGAAACGGTAAAACATTTTGTCTTTGTTGAAGTCCAATCACTATGCTGATTTTTATTTTTTACAAGAAACCCATTCTACAGTTGCTAATCAGGCTCAGTGGCAAGTAGTTTGGCGCGCGCCTATTTACTTCTCACATGGTACTAGTAATTCTGCTGGGTCGGCAGTGCTATTTCCGCGAAACAAAAATAATGATGTTGTTTCTGTAAAAAGTGTCGTCCAGGGTCGTCTAATTCATTTGCATATTAAAATGGATGACACTTCCTTTCATTTGCTCAATATTTATGCTCCTTTAAGTGGAGATTATCGTTGTACTTTCTTTGAAAGTCTTCTTCAATTTCTCCTTGATTTTGATCTTGATAATGAAAATGTTGTCATAGGGGCGACTTTCATTGCACTCTTGTTCCTGATTTAGATAGGTCGTCTCATATTGAACCACATTTAAAGTCTTCGCAAGTTTTTTCTTCTCTTGTTCGCTGTAAGCTTTTTGATGCCTGGCATTATTTTCATAAGCAGGCTCAAAATTTTACGTGGCAGAGAGGAGAGCAAAAAAAATCGCATTGATACTTTCTTCATCAACAAGAGGTTGACTTTCAAAATTAAATCTGTGTCTATTGACTGTCCTACTGATTTATCCGATCACTCTCTCGTTTCTCTTGTTTTAACTATGAATTCGAGTGTCAACAAAAATCCAGTTTGGTACCTCAATACTAGTCTTCCTAATGATGAAAATTACTGTACTTTCATTAAGGAATTCTGGGAAGGTTGGCGTAATAAGAAGGATAGGTTTTCTTTTCTTCAGTGTTGGTGGGATATAGGAAAACTAAAGATCAAAGAATTAAGTCAGCAGTACAGCGCTGAACGAGTTCATCACTTTAAACGTTCAAAAACAAAAGCTTTTTGAGGAAATTCGTACTTTAGAAACATTAATTCATACTCAGCCTTCTCTGGAAACAAATGTCATCAATAAAAAGACCTGTTAGACAGTTTTCAGAAACTTGATACCGGAGGTGCAGTTATTCGTTCTCGTTTTCAACAGCTTAATGATTCTGATACTAATTCACAGTTTTTCTTTTCTCTTGAAAAATACAAAGGCTGTCGTAAATCCATTACTCATCTCCAACGTGAAGATCATACAATTACTGAAAATCAGAGAGAAATTCGTCAACTTACACGCCAGTTTTATCAAAACCTGTTTACTGCTGAGCCTGTTTCACCTTAAGCACAAAATACATGCTTCATAATCTCCCTCAATTACCTGCTGACAAAGTTACGCAACTTGATGAACCTATTACTCTTGATGAGTACACCTTTGCACTAAAGAACATTGTGATTTTATTCATTTATTTATTTATTTATTTATTTATTTATTTATTCATTCTGACATCCAACAGGCATAGCCCAATAACTGGATGCAAACAGAGAAATATTAAAACATGAAAAAGACAAATTACAACCTGCAGAAACTAATTAAAAAGGCACGAAACAAGTAACAACAGAGACTGACAAATATCAAAAACTTTCGGTAGTAAAATGACTATCAGCAAGAGATAATAAAACAGATGACACTTGTGTTTTAAAAGTAATAAGACTGGTAAAAAAATCAATATCAAAATGATAGACACTATTTAAACGTGACATTGCCCGAGACGAAAAACAATATTTAGACAGGTTAACGCGGTGATTTGGTATCCGGAAAATGTCAGAAGACCTGAGACGCCTTGGGGGCACAAAGAAAGTGAAGGAGCTATTAATATCTGGACAATCGGTAATGAAATTGACACACTTGTGAATAAAACCAAAGATCTAAAACTTGACGAAGAATAAAAAGAGGCGAAAGTTTAAAATAAGTTCTAACATAATGTAAAATAATTATTAACATTGTACTCCATACCCTCCTTAAAACAAAGAAATTTAATAAATTTCTTCTGAACTCGTTCAATTTTGTCAATGTACGATTTCTGGTGTGGAGACCACACTACCGAACAATACTCAAGGATACTCCTAACAAGTGCAATGTAAATACTTTTGATGGCAGTGGTATTAGTGAAGTCGCAGCAAGTCCGTTTAATAAAACCGACAAATTGATGTGCTCTTTTGGTTGTGCAATTGATGTGATGTACAAAGCTAAGATTTTTGGAGAAATAAACACCAAGATCCTTGATGACATCAACACGTGTGATTGATTGCTTATAAAGCTTATAATTGGAATGAACCGGAATACGCTTGTTGGAGAATGAAATAACCAAACATTTTTTAAGATTTAGTTTAACTTTCCATGCTTTGCACCAATTTCCAACAAGAGAGATATCTGATTGCAATAGTCTGCAATCCGATTAAGTTTTGATGATCCGAGAAAATTTCGAATCATCGGCAAACAGAAACATGGTCGAATGATGAATAGACACGGGCAGGTCATTGATATATAAAATAAATAAAAGCGGACCCAGTAGTGAGCCTTGAGGAACACCAGAGGGAACACACATCTCCGCAGACTCGTGCCAACCGATGACAACCCTTTGTCTCCTACCCTCTAGGTACGAACAAAACCAAGAGAGTAGGTTTCCATGTATGCCGTAATAATTTAATTTGTGAACCAAAAGCTGATGATTAACTGAATTGAAAGCTTTTGAAAAATCGGTGTAAATGGTATCTACTTGAAAACCAGTGGAAACAGCCTCAGTAATAAACTTGTTGTATGACAGAAGATTAGTGGCTGTTGATCTGCGCGGAAGAAACCCATGCTGAGAATTGTGAATAGTACTTTTAACGTGATTGTAAATATACTTATGAACTAAACCCTCAAAAATCTTGCTAAAAAGTGGCAAAAGAGATATTGGTTTATAGTTTGTGACATAGTTTCTAGCACCTGACTTAAAAATCGGAACAACATTCGCGATTTTAAAGGCAGACGGAAAATAGCCAGCACTGAGAGACTTATTACAAATAATGCAGAGCGGGACACTTAACTCATCTGTGCACTGTAATAAAATTGTGGGCGGAATTTTGTCTGGGCCGCATGCCTTACTACAATCGACCGTCTTCAGAGCCCTAGAAACTTCGTCAACTGTAAAGTGCAAATTACTGAAAGTGTCATTTTTGAAAACCTGACAGGATGGGACATCGGTAAAGTCAGAATCTGCACAATATGTGCTCAAAAAATAACAATGGAACATGTCCGTGATATCATCGATGGTCGAACATTGAGAATCGTTGTAGCATAAAGTTGAGGGGAAAGAAGAACATTTACGTTTACATTTAACGAATGACCAAAAGCGTTTAGAATTATCGATAATCGACGCCTGAATGTTGTTGATAAACTCTGCATAAGTAGCACGCTGTAGATCTTTGAATTGGGCACGTAAACGAGAAAAGGTCAGGTAGTCAGAATGCTTGCCTGTACATTTAAAACGGGAATGAGCTTTACTTTTCTCGTGCTGCAAGAGAATCATATCAGTCGTGTACCATTGTGGGTATTTACGTGAACGAATTCTTGAGATAGGAACGCTGTCTTTGATTGCTGCGTACAGAAAATCATAGAAGATCTGCGCGCAGTCTTCTACCTCGAATGAATTTAAGATATTCCAGGGAATCAATTGCAGCTGCTTTCTAAGATGATCAAAATCAGCCTTTCTATAATTAAAGACAATTTTGTTAGCAGACTTTACACCTTCGTCAACTTTACATGAGAGATGGCATTCTAGCGGTAGATGATCTGATTGCACAGCCCCCTCGCACACGCTAACTGACACGCCTGTGTCATTAGCGCAAATCAGGTCAAGAATATTGGAATTTCTGGTACAATGATAATTTAATTGGAAAAGTCTGTGCTCAGAAAGGGTTTCAATAAATTTATCTGATTTAATGGAATTCCAAGTGACTGGTTCAGCAACATTTCCGTCGTGTTGACGCCAAATGATATCTGGGAGATTAAAGTCTCCACAGAGATAAATAAAATCATACTGTTTAGCAACGCTGATGACACGAGAGATTGACATCTCCAGTTTGTCAAGCAAATCAGACTTTGAATCAGGTGGAATATAAACAACACCAATAAAAACACTGTAACGACGGAAAGGTAGCATTAACCACATAATTTCTAACTCATCAGTTTCCAAATCAGGTTTGTGGATACTAGGCTAACATTTGTTAACAGCTAACAGCACGCCACCGCCCCGAGATTTAGAAGTGACATGTGCATGTCTGTCTCTATCTTTGCGGTAAATGATGTAATTATCATGTAAAATTTCTGAGTCATTAACACCACTATGTAACCAAGTTTCGGTGATGGCAATTAAGTCAAAAGCGCCATCACTGAAAAACATGTTGAACGAATCAAGCTTGTTACAAATACTCCGAGTATTCTGATAATACAATCTGACAAGATCATGAGAGATACCACCTTCACCAGTTCTGTTTTCAGCCACTTGCGTATTTGTTAGTAGCGAATCTTGCGTATTTGTTAGTAGCGAATCTTCTATGTTACCTTGTATTGAATGCAGATCAGAACCAGGATCGCTGTAGAAAGAGTCTGATGGGATAGGTAACGAACACTTTGTGCAGTTCCAATCTTCCTGAAATGCATCCCATAGCCTTGAGTAATCCGAATCGGTGATTCTTTCGCACCTCGTATGAAACCAGTACTCACATGTAGAACATTTCAACCCGTACTGATTTTTACGCACTGGTTTATTGCAAGCACCGCAAGGAAATTTAGGTGGTCCAGGGTTAACATGGATGTCTCCAGACAGAAGCAGATTCGAAAATTTCACGTGTATTGGTGTGATCTTGCTTTGCAAACCGATATTAAATGTTGCGGTGTGGTTACTATAATAGTAAACAATTCTGGACTTGGAAAATTTGGCTGCACGAGGCCAGGTGTAGGTGATGGGACTTCCAGCAGCTGTTTTCACATCTCCAATGCATAAAATTAGACTGGAGAACAATAACAAGATTTTATAATGCCGACAGCCCATGGTGATGCTGGTGTTCATGATGATGCTGATGAACAAAACACTGAAGTAAACGAGTGTCGAGTACAGCGTTAAATCAAAAGTTACCGTACCAGAATAAAAATGTTAGACGGCTAGAAAGCCAACGGCTTTTTAGACGTAGGGGAATAAACCAAAACAGTTATGATACGAAAACGATGACCAAGGCCTACGTGCCCATTGTGAGTTGAGGTGACAACTTTACTGCCGTAACCATACACTGGGTCGTCCTCCGAAATTTTGGTACTGTAGAAACAGGAATTGCAGAGAAAGCAGTCTTCACAAAATAAACACTGGAAGATGGTCGAATTTTGCGTAATATCTTTAGAGCAAATGTCACACAGAATAGTAGTCATAATGTTTCACTGTGGTTGTTAGAATCCAAAACGATATGTTGGCCGGTATGCAGATGACGTTAGAACAATGGCTACGAGTGACACGAACCGCGTGGTCGAAGAAGAACTTCAAACTGCTGATAACCAGGAAGACTCACCAGTACAAGAAGAAATTCCCCTCTGGGATTGTAAAATAATACTTCAAATCACAGAAGAGCACAAGGATGTCGGTAAAATAAGTTCGTAGGCGGTAAATCCCCGAGTATCTCCAGGAGCCTCTTCAGGAACGCACCGGCACCGGTACCTGCTGCTGTGATAGGTAAAACACCCGGTGTTGATGGCATTCCTTGTGAATTTTATAAAAAAAAATTCTGGTATCTATTGGGGAACGATTTTCACCAGGTTTTTCCAAAAGTCAATTTCCGACGGCCTTCTTCCAACTACCTGTCGTAGAGCTGTTATCACACTCCTTCCTAAACAAGGTGATAACTCCCTTCTTAAGAACCGGAGACCTTTCAGTTTGCTTTGCTCTGATTATAAAATTTTCACTAAAGCTTTATCACTTCGCTTGAATCAAGTTTTGCAAGATATCATTCATGTAGATCAAAGTAAAACTGTTCCTGGCAGACAAATTTTTGACAATATTCATTTAATTAGAGATTGCATTCATTTTCATCATGACATGAATTTTCCTCTTGGTATTCTTTCTTTAGATCAGGAAAAAGCTTTTGACCGTGTCAGTCACAATTATCTTTTTTCAAACTCTGCATGCGTTCGGGTTTGGTGAAAATTTCATCAATTTTATTAAACTTCTGTATACACAAACTGATAGTCTTTTTCGTGTTAACGGTTCCCTTAATGCTCCTGTTCAGTTTTCATGTGGTATTAGGCAAGGTTGCTCACTATTAGGGGAGCTGTATGCAATTGTTATTGAACCTCTTTTAAACAGAATAAGACAAGACGAAAAAAAAAGATATTTACTGTTGGCGGGGAAGATATTTTATTTTTTCAGTTTGCGAGAAGAAAATTTTTGACAGTGGGTACCGCAAATACGTTAAGGAGAGGAATGCCGTGGTTGATAGAACTTGAGGGGAGATTAAGCACCTAACAAAGAGGGGAGGAATGTTCCACTGTATACTGCTTGCACGATTTTACGTTGATCAGGTTTGCTAGTGGGCATCTTGGGCGATAGTAGTAGTAGTAGGGAGAGGGCAGTGGATAGCTCGAATTGTTGTGGGGAGTGGGCAGACCACAGATTTTGGAGGGTAGTGGACATCAAAATTAAGTTGGAGGGCACTTTTTCCGAATGTGCCAGTGGGAGGGCAGCTCCACTTTCCAGTCAAAATTTTAAGTCGTCAAAAATTAGTAAAATCGGTAAATCAGCATTCAAAATATGTTTTTTTGGTGATTTTGCGAAAAAATATCAAAGTTAGAAGTTCGCGGCACCAGTGGAGGTCTAAACATTGTCCAAAGGCAACAGAATATTTGTCGAAGTGTGCGTACCTCTCCGTCTGTCTGACCATCCATAAAAAGATTTTGTTCAAGTCACTGCTTAAAACCAGAAGTCATGCAATTTGGTACATAGCATCATCATTGGAAGATCCATATTTGATTAGATTTTTAGTGGATTTGGTCTTCGTATGAACAATTAATTAATTTTTGGTTTAGGCTATATCACAATCTTAAGAATTAATAATTTTGTAGGCCCTCAAAGTGTTCTGTGGTTGTACTATGCTAAATATTTGATGTGTCATACAAATAAGCTCATTGCATACAATAAAGGCAGGGGGGGCTATAAATACCCCCTATCTCCCTGAGTATTCATAATCCAACATGAGTGGCACATGGTAACAGCGTCAACGAATGCTCCCGAAAATCTGGAGAGTTCAACAACCATGGTGAAAATTAAAGCACTGTTCCAACATATTACATTTTGTGAATACTTCTAGCATCACCTTGTTGGCGAAATTCTCTCATTTTTTCCATTTTAAGTTGATTTTTGATGCCAAAACTGCTTCGATGCTGTGTTCGAAGTGTCCAACAAACAATCGATGAAAACATTCAAACAGCTGCCAATCATGAGGTGACGCGCAAAGGTGCAAACACGCAAACATTTGTTGTGTCCATCAGATCGATTACGATGTCAACAACGAATAAACGATTCTCACTACTGAGCAACATACTTGACGAACGGTTTCTGAACACGAGCCTCAGACGGGTTCAGACACAAATGGACTACTTCATGGTTTCAATCAGATTGCCTCTCCCTGTTTGCTTGTTGAGCTGTGTACCTGTAGGCCCACGAATGGGTGATGTGTATGTTGACTTGCAGTACGTACGATATTTTACGATAGATCTCTTTTGGAAGTATGTTGTGGTCGAGCCCTGCATACGATACCGTGTGTTCCCGGCGTTATACGGCCTCCCACCACAGCTCTGCTGATTGCCATGGACAAAACCGGCAACATGCGGATCCAATTTGAACGGAGCAAGAAAAACTACTGTTCTGACTGTTTTCGACCGAAATCAACTCGATTCCGATCTATGCAGCCTACCCAAATTACTCAGCCACTCACAGACTGCAAAAAGATGCTCTCATGACGTCAAAAACAGTTGTTTGCTGGTGATGCACGGTCAAGGGCCCATGCAGTGGACAGCCATTGGATACGTTCATGCCACGATGACACGGGTGCCCTTGAGCTGCATTATTTCCTGTCGGGTCGGAGGAATGAAACTAAATCGCGGTTGATTCATCTCTGTCGGATTTGAAAAAAGAGGCACTTGCAAAAGACTATAGTATCAAATGTTGACCGTTCAGACTGATACATGATGAAAGGTGTGAAGATCGCCATGATGTCGTTCTTCTCTATACATTTTTGTGAGCTTGTTTTTTACTAAATTGCTCTAATATCATGAATTTTAAAACGGGGACAGCACAAACAACTTTCCCCATAGTGCCCTATGGCCGTATAACTTTTTGCCGAGGCTGCTGGGTAAATTTGGTGCTCATGCGCACATGGCTTGCGACCTGACTTGACCCTGCAATATCTAGCGAATTTCAAAATCAATAAGTAAACAATGGCTAGCAACGGCAAAGCTTTTCGCATTGTCCCATTGATAAAGGCATTAGAGAACAAACGGAAAGCCTCAACAAAAAGACTGCAGCAGTCGGATAACTTCTACCCAGCAGAGGGCCATCGAATTGTGCAGCATGAAACAGTTTTCAGAGGTAATTTTGTGGTCGTATGCCGACGATTTGCCGTATGCGTACGTACGTACTGCCATGGTGGGTGTCGGAAATTCCTGGACGGACATGATCAACATTGTGGTGGCACTGGCACACCTTCTTGAGTTCATTGGCATATAATTTGACATTTGCAGGCTTTTCATGTCTTGTGTGCCACATACACGGCATAGACGTGTCAGCATGGAGAAATGCTTCTCCTCAGAGGGTCTATCACCGCTCACTTCCTCCATTTTCTAGGTCAAACAAGCCAATCCTATGTGTCAAAAGACGGAAAATAGGCTATTTACATTTACATTTACAGTCGCGTTCCAGACTTGGTTGTGAGTGGCAATGTTAGGTGATGTATTCAAGTCACTGGGAAAAGTAGCGGTTTCCACATGAAAAATCTCATTCATCTTCTCCAGGTCCTCTAAAAAGGACAGAAAAAATGCCCAGAAAACTTCAGGAAATCACAAATTTTTTAGGGCGATTTTCAAAAATATGTATCTTACGAACAAAACGGCAGAATTTCACCGGGTCTTCACTGTTTACAAGGTTGTGTTTCTGTCTTGCGATTTGCACATGTGCAGAATGTTTTCAGCCAATTGTTGATTCAGAGTCGAGCGTGATTCCAAGACAAGCAAAACCTGCCCGAACGAGCCGATGGTGGCGCTCTTCAAAAAAATTATGTCATTGCTCATTAACCTCTACCCTATAGAAAGTTATTCGGCTATAGCAAAGTTGTTTGTGGACAGGGGAAGTTGAGCCATGGTGTTTTCGGGAATGGGGACACAGGACAAGTACGTATACCTCTCAAAGGTTACCCAGACTACTTATTGACCTGATTACCCCACATATCACTATATGTACTGCGCGTAACGGCCCGCTGCTATCTGTTATAAGACTGCTTTACTAAAGCTTGAAATATCAAATAGAATTTTCTTTGGTGTAGTGTTACACATAGGAAACACATGTAGGAGCAAGTCATCCATACCATTCTGGATGGAAACCAAATAAAAGGAAACTGCAGTATGTGTCTGCATCGCAATATTAATTTTCAAGGAAGATTTTTTTCACAGGGCAGGGGAAAATCGACAGGTTTATCTCAGGCACGTGTAGCTTGATGTCTGCAGGGGAAATATAATGACAAAATTTTAGGGGAATTTTTTTCAGGGCAGGGGAAATCAGAGAGTTTTTATCTCGACAGCACAGGGGAGCTTTAAAAATTGACAGTGGGGAGGGGAAACAGGAAAAAATAAGTAGTGAGGGATAAAAATGAAGTTTGAGTGTGGGAGGGTAAGTCAAAAACATTTCAGTGGGAGGGCAAATTATGAAAAGCTAATTAATTACCCTTATGACTTAAAACTAGTCAGTTTACATTACTTGCAATGCACAATATATCTTGTCATAGTTAAGACCCATTTAAAAGTGCATTGTTCGTTGACTGCACCGGATTAATAGAATCTTATGTTCTTCCTTGGTTGTCTGTAACTGATTTTGCTATCCCTATATCGATATTGCGTTCGCACTCAGGTGTCTTGAAACATTCGTCATTCACTGAAATAGTTTTTGGGACAAACTCAAGAAATTTGACAGCTACTAACGAATAGTCGGTAAAACGTACAGAGACTAGCAATAATAATTATGGTCATTTTACCATCTCTAGCTAAGCCGACTCGCTTGACGGAAGCAGTATAACGATCTGAGTTCCCACTTTTACCATACCGTGTGAGTTAAGTATTTGAAAGAGTGAGATCATAATCTTACGCTCTTCTGAGTAGCTTGGAGACTTTTTATTATATACAATAAATTTACCTTATCAAAATTACTCTGTTTTACATTGCTTGGATATTGGTGTTTTTTCTATACTTTTTGACTTTTGATTTGAAGTCTTTTGATTCTCCATTGGGCGCAGCACATGTACGGTTACAACCGTCATGTGATGACCGGAGTGTGCTTGTAAAGTTGACGGGAAGTTGTTCAGAAGAAAAATCATTTTGTATTTAGAGGCTGCAGTTCGGGATTTTTCTAGATGAACAACCCATAATACATTTCCTACATCTTAGAAACGGGGATTACGGTAAACTTTCATGTGATGAAAATTTAGCGAACATCTTTGCAATGTGTAAAACTCGTCAGAAATGGTCAATTGACCGCGATAAAATAGACACAGATGTACAATTATTGCGATAAAGATAGTAAGAAATTCACATTGCGATATTTTCTGTCGTATTTCTCAGAAGTAAAAAAACATTTTACACTTTGTGTATAAGAACAGCAAGCAGGTGTTCGGCGGTCAATTGCTTCCATCATAGTGATCTTGATCGCAGATATTTGGCGAGAAGACAGCGGGTACTTATAATCTCCAAAATTATTGATATCATGTTTTTATATTGGAAATTTTCGATCAGAGTCAGCAGCTCAAATAAACAGCTGTAGTATATTTGGAATCATGTTCTCACTGGACACCAAACTACAAGTAAGTTATGTACCATCTTGTCTACTTCTGCCTGTACCGTACAGAAATTTCAAAGCTAGAATTGTTTTACCCTGACATATAATACAGCAATTTTGACATTAATGATCATTCCACTGTTTTTGTTAGGGTTTGTTGTTTTGTTTTTTTTAATTTGCTCCGTGGCCCTGGTAAGATTTTTTTCAATACGAGACACAGTTTGAATTTTTTCAAGGTAAATTTAGTATATTCCTTGTTTGTGGGGTCTGGAGTGAAAGTTTCAGTTGACGCTGATATTGTACACGTTGAGCCGGCACAGTTGACTGAGATCCGGTCGGTTTGGGGTCGCTTAGCATAACGGGAAGGCTCCATTTACTTGGATGGTACCTGAAACCCGAGTTGTTGCCTGTCAACTCGGGTGACAAACAGAAGACGTTTATTCCCCAAAGGTGTTAATATTCCATTGTTGTGTTTATCTTATCCAGCTGGTGCTATGATAGGAACGTCAGGGCGGTAACTACTCACTCAACACGACAGACACACATATATGCTTGCACACGGTACTATGCTGACAAGAAAAAGTGAACTACCCACTTTTCAATGCAAGTAATCTAGTTTCTTCTTTAATTTAGGCTCTAAACTAAGTTTTAGAAATATGGTGAAACAAAAAAATTGTTCTTCGTTCATTTTCATTCAAGTTTCCTACTTTCGGACGCTTCACTTCAGTAACGCGCATTGATCATATATGCAAATGTGATCAGAACAGATTTTTCGTGCACATGCAAACAACGTAACGTATCCTTACTCCAAGAGCTGCGCGTATCCTTGACATCTCCGATAAAAAGAACGAAATCAATGAATTGCTAGCCAGAAACCGTTTGTAACAGTTTGGCCACTCTTACATATTAAATAAAGGAGAAATGGTAGAGGCAGTTGAGCCCGGTGGACGGTAGCACGAGTAATTGACTGTGACACAGAGCCAGAGGACAATGGAAAAACTGACTTTCCCAGGGTGGAGTACAAAATTCAATATGACTGTTTCTCCAAAAGTCAAAAGACAAAGTCCTACTCTTTCGCAGAAAATCAAAGTTTTCAAGCGTAGACTTTCCCTTCCGCTTAACCACGGCCCCTCCATAAAACGCGATCGATCGATCGACTTGAATATTGACACTATGATCGACCATGGATGGATTGACGTGGCGTTTTAAAAAGTATGAAAAATGAGACTCAGTAACTTTTTGTTCGCTTTACATTTGATCAAAAACCTACCAAACCCATCAGACAAGGCACTACTCTTACGCAGAAAACCAAAGCTCTCAAGCATTGACTTTCTCTTCCGCGTTTCACTTTCTTCTCTTTCGCGTTTGAGAGAAATAAACGTCGGCTTTATTCGGAAATGGTCGGCTATTCGTGGGCGTAACGTCAGTCCAATGGTAAGCTTCAACTGATGTGAACGTCGGAATAATTCGGGCTGTAGTCGGGAAAGTAAGGTTGACCTTGAGAGCGATTCTCAGTGCAGTACACGTTCGCAGATCGCGGTACCACAGGCTGATACTAGATAGCAACCAGTTCACCACGTAAATTACAAGGCTACATATAGCCACTTCGGCACTTATGAAATGTTATCTCCGGCTTGCAAGACAACTTAATATCAAAATATTATTATCAAAACCATAATTTTGGGGCTAGAGAGCGAAACATTGCTGAAAAGTAGCCGGCCAAAATACGGAAGTAGCCGGTCAATTTGGCCGGCATCCGGCTGAAAATGAACAATCAGTAAACAGAGAGGCTTGTTGCGATGGACAAGTAGCCTTTGGCTTTTTGAACAGAAAAATAAGTGAGTGTTCATTGATAATTCAAAGACTGGATCACTTGACACCAAAGTTTGCTCGTGACTTTCATTGCATTGCATGCACCTTTCCGCAACACCACTCATCGAGTCTGAACTAAAATTGAAATAGTACGTTTTAGTAAAAGTCCTGTTTTGTTTTGCTGATTTTCGCTACCGTACTTTCTTTTATAGGGATATAAAAATTCATACAAATCAAAAAACGGTCAGTTTGTCTCCTTCGATCGTTCAGAGATATTGTGTGACAGGAAAACGTTAGTTCAAAGGGCAATGATCTTTGTGAACGTACCCTCAACAAGTTTAAATAGCTTTTCGTATGCAAATTCAGTGTACATTAATTAACCGCTGGTATTGTTTAAACAGCATTTTATTGAAAGGGATTCTATTGTACCATTGTTTTAGTAAACTCTTCATGCAATTTTATGAACTAAATGATGACCTCAAAGTAACAGCAAGTGCTGGATGGCACTTTTAACGCTGGTCGGAAATCCTGAGTGCGACCAGCGTGGGCCATGCTAAAAGTAGTTCCGGCAGTGCTAATGTTTTGTTGACACTAAAAGATAATCTGTTCGCATTGTTGACATAGAGATTAATCCTCTGATAACCAACTTGGGTTAGTCGAGCTATGTTCAAAGTGCGTCAAGCTACAAATATTTTCATGTATGGAGTTACAGACATTTGTGAAGTACAGGGTGCATTGATTTTGTTCCAAACCACTGCCTGTTTCTCATGTTGTTTTTTGTATCCCTAACGTCGACTACCTCTATGTGCGTACAAACATAGCAGTCGGGATTAAGATTTCCTGGATAAATAGATACACTCATAGTTTATTCCGGCTCTGACGCAAAGATAAACACTGTTTTACATGTGCCATTCCTGGGCCCTGGGATCGATTTCCATAGCTTTAATGATTTTCTATGATCGGGCTATATATCACTATTGAGTGCACCGATTATGATTAGACTCACATTAAATGTCCATCATAATTAGGTCAACTTATGATGTAATTTGTATGAGTAAAACGTTCTAATTATTACCTCATTTGCATATCCTATAGTTTTTGGTAATCAGACTATGTATCAATACTGAGATCATCGATTTTGAATAGACCTCTGCCATGTATTGATCACACGTACATAGTTTTACTTATGTTTTAAAGTTTATAAATAATAGGTTTTTAGTAATATTTTACTTGCCTGCTTATTTGCATATTTAATAAATTTCTTGACAATAAGGAGTTGTCAATATTGAGTGTCAAATTGCTACAGACCTCTGCTATTTATTGATCACACCTAAGGGTTATTATGTTTTAATGCTATTCTAATAACTAGGTCATTTGCGTAGTCAATGAATTTCTGTAATTAGGTTGTATATTTTTATTGAATGCACTGATTCCAAAGTTTGATCTCTGCTTTTTATCATCCAAAGTTGAATTTATAGTGAATATTTGATTGGCATGACATTCTAATTACTAGATCGTTTGCAAGTCCATGAAATTCTATAATTAGTTCATATGTCAAAAATTAATGGCTGCATTTGGTTGGACTTTTGGTATACATTGGTTATTCTTCAGATTTATCCTCAAAATTAGATTTTTGTGATATTTCATAATTATCGCTATTACATAGTTAATGCATATATGCCATTAGGCTATATATCAACGCTACAAAAGTGAACAGAGTGAATTTAATCAATAAAAACTAGTTGACTCCAAAAGTGTCCTGCTGACGTCAAAAGTGTCCCCGGGTGATTTCCATGATTATATGATCCCACTGCTATATCAAAAGACCCATACATAATCGGAGGAGTTTGTTTAACTTAAAAAATATGCCAAGTGACCTGTCAAGTATTAGTTACCTGTAGGATTATGGTACACTCTCAATGCTTTGGTATAGTACGACATTGATAAGAATACATTTGACTCCAAAAGTGTCCTCGTGGAAGGAGTCCCCTGAAATTTCTAATATTTGTATCCTCCCCCTGCTGTATTCAACTTCTTTTTCTCTAACTAAAGGGATGTGTTTGACTTCAAAAATGTGCCAGGTGATCTGTAAAGTCTCATTGCTTCATAGGACTATAGTACACTTGCTGGGCTTTGTCAAAAATGTGTTAATGTAGTAAGAAAATATATTCGACAACAAAGGTGTCCCAGTGACCTCAAAAAGTTTCCGGATGATTTAATCAGTTAAATGCTAAGAGTGTTATATCAAACTGCCAAAACATATTTGAAAGGATTCTTTTGACTTCAAAAAAGTGACAAGTGACCTTTCAAGAGTTCGATACTTAAAAAATTATTGTATGCTTAAACTTCTTTTTATAACATATGGTATTGAATTAAGAAAATAGATTTGACTCAAAAAGTGTCCCGGTGACCTCAAAAGTGTCCCTTTGTAATTTCCATGGTCATATGATCCCTTGCTATATCCAAATACCCATACATATTTGAAATGATTTGTTTGACTTCAAAAAAATGCCAGGTAAACTTTGAAGCATTTGTTACTTTTATAATTATTGTATGCTTCAACTTCTTTGTACAACATTTAGTAATGAATTAAGAAATAAGCTTTGACTTCAATAGTACCCATTGGCCTCACATGTATCCCCGGAGAATGCACTTCATTATATGCTCCGTCTGCTATATTTAACTTCTTGTTGGTATTTGAAAGAATGTTTTAACTTTAAAAATGTAGCATGATACCTGTGAAGTATCTATTATTAAGGTGGTTGGAAAGGCTAGAGCGTCAGTTATAAACTTCCACAAAACTATTAAAATATAAAAGTAGTCAACATTCTCTGTGGAATAAAAACAAACTAGACATTTGGGCACAAAGGCATTGCAGAGTTATAGCCTGTTGAAACTTCTGAAAAACTAACCAAATAAGAAGAAGTTGGGGAGTCCTTAGTGTTTTAACTATGGTAGGGGTCCCCTAGCTTTTAATTAAATGTTTAAAAAGAGAAAGTCATTATTTGCTGTTTTTCAGGAAAGTTTGACAAGGTGGTGCTTGCATTCAAAGTGAGTGACTGCTATTGTAAATGCATTTTTAGATTCTTTGAGTGTCACAGAGGTGTCAAAAGTGAGATTAACAAAGAAGACTGCTCTTTGACTTCAAAAGAGGGGTGCAAATATGGCTTGTTTTGAACATTTTTGACAGAATAACAGTTTTCCTACATGATTATATACCAATTTAATCCAACCTTGGAAATGAGATATGGACATGGAATTTTTACAGCCTATTGACAAGGTTACAGATTAGATATGTATGGCATAATGTTCGTGTATTTGGAGTACTTTTTAAATAATCACATTTTGAAATTCGAAAGAATTTTTAATACTTTTTTGATGTGTAAACCCATGTAAAATCATAAAAACAATTTTTATTTACAAATCCTGCCATACAAATCTTACAATTAATAGTGTCAACATATTTATAACTAATTTAGTAATATTAATTCTATCCAAATATTATTAAATTCAAATATGTAAAAAATATGAAAAATTAAATTTTAATATTTACTGGTGTCATATTTCAAAATCATGTCTGCAAATATACATTTTTTATAATCTTTGGGAAAAGTATTAAGTAAGGGAGTTATCCTGAAAATTTGAACTAAATATCTTGATTCTCACACTTGAAACTTGTCATTAACTCTGAGAAAAGAATTGATGCAAAAATAGCCTTTCCAGCCACCTTAATTGGCCAATAGTACACTGTCTTGGTTTTGTCAGATATTCAGAATCGAATTTAAAAAAATCAATTTCACCCTACGAAAATGTCCCTGGAATATTTTGATGATTACATGCTATGTCTGCTATGTTCAACTTCTTTTAGGTAACAGAAAGAATGTGTTGACATGAGAAATGTAACATGCGACCTGTGACAATTCAATTTTTAATAGGACTATTTGATTTGGTTTTGCCCAAAATTTATAATTGAATTAAGAAAATCAACGACGCCCCTCATGGAACTTTTTATGTTATTGAAATAATGTGTTGACTTGGAAAATGTAACATGACACCTGAAAAGTATCAATTATTTATAGGTTTATTAAACACTTTCTTGGTTTCGTCCAAAACTTAATACTGAATTAAGAAAGTCAATTTGACTCCAAAAGTGTACTTTTGACCTCAAAGGTGTCCCCAAAAATTCAGATGATTATACGCTCCATCTGCTATATTGCACTTCTTTTAGATAACTGAAAAAGAGTGTTGACTTGAAAATTGTGGCAGGCGGCCTGTCAAGTTTGAGTTACGTTATAAAATTATTGTACACTTCCACAGATTTGTCTAACATTTGGTATTGTATTGAAAGATGCATAGGATTCCAAAAGTGTTCTTTTGACCTCAAAGGTATCCCAGAAAATTTTGATAATTACATGCTATGGTAAACTACTTTTACATAATTTAGAGAATGATTTTATTTTAAATACGTGATAGGTGACCTTCAAAGCACCACTTACGAAATATTGTACATAAAAACGGGTTTGTACAACATGCATAACTTGAATTGCAAAGTATCTTTGGCTACAAAAGTGTCTCGTTTACCTCAAAAGTGTCCCTAGATAATTCTAATGATTATGCTTTATTGCTTTATCTAACTAATTATGTCTCATTGAATCAAATTATTTAATCGTTCAGGTAACCTTAATATTCTATTTAATATCTATCTTGAACTTGCAGTTATAGCTTTGAGTTATTGAAGTTGCACTTCTTAACTAACAAGCATCCTTCTATAAGCAATGTATGTTAGGCAGTTTGAAGTGTTAAATACATAAGCAAATACTATTGCTTCAAATTTTCTCCCATGTATTGGAGGTATGTTCTTGAAAAACACAAGCCCCAGACCTTATTAAAACTGTTTCGTTCTTGTACCTTCGAATTTTTCCCTCAATTTTACGATTTTTTCCCTAAAACACTAGCCATTGTCTGCTGTGGAAAAGTTACTGATAGCGCGTAAAACGCGCACAAAAAAATACTGTAGCGATCCCTGAATTTACTGTTGTTTCTAGTCACACTTGCTTTGAAAATACAAAATATCGCGTGTTATTCAGCTTTGGTTATTTGCATTACAAGAAGTGTAGGCATCGAACTGAATAGCCACCAACGTAGTTGGCGCGTGCCAATTGGGCCCTTTCAAATCTGTTTCACCATCCCTCCGTCTGAAGGATTATTCCATGATTTTGACCCTGCAGATCAAAAATGACAGCGATTCCGAACTAATCCTGATGACCGTCTCTCTTATATCTTTTTTTCTCGCCAAGAGCGCTCGTAAACTACCATGACTCGGTGTCCATTCCTCCCGCTTAAAGCCACTCTTCTGTATGATATGATCTTGTGACAAGTCTCTGAAAAAGGAGGAGCATCCTAGAAGTGTTCGAGAACCCACTAAAGTAGATAGAAACCAATTACATAAGTGAATTAAGGCTCGTGGGCCTCCTTTAAGTAACTCTGTATTTTCTTCCTCTTGGACTTCGAAGGAAAATGTCTTTGATGAAAATTTTGACATGGGTCTGTGATATACCTATCACCAATAATAGTCTGGTGCCGAAGCACAAAAGCCAAAAATTTCGGCCCCACAATGGTTCTTGGTGGTTTTTGTATCTTCAAAGCCTACTGAATCAGGATCTTTATGATGCCACCCTGGCATCCTTGGGCATTTTAATATATATATAAAGATGGCCACCAAGATGGCCGCCAAATATGTAAATGGTGATATCTCAACTCTGTGAAATGTTATCAAAATGATTTTAGTGTCGTATACCAGGTAAACAGGGCCAAGAAATTCCTTTCTTTCATTGCCAAACATGTGCAACCGTTAATTTGCATTAATATCCAAGATGGCTGCCAACATGACCTCAAAAACAGGTAAAATGCCATATCTCAGCTCCATGAGGAGCTGTTGGAGTCACAGTGGTCTCCTTCGCCAGGCAAATGGGGCTAAGGAACTGATGCCTGACATGTGCAACCCTTAATTTGCGTAAAAATACAATATGGCTGACAAAACGACCAAAAAAACCCTGGGTAAATGTCATTTCTCAGCTCAATGAGAAGCTGTTAGAGTCATTTTGGTATATCCTTTTCCAGGTATATTGGGTCATGTAATTCATATCTTTCATTAGCAGACATGTACAACCCTTAATTTGCATAAAAATCCAAGATGTCAGTATGTAACAAGTCATATCTCAATATACTATGCCACTGATTTTGGTATCTTCTGGCATGTTTTACGGGTCAAAGCATTGGTATCTTTTGTTATATTTGCTATAAAATCAACAATGAAAATCTGTAATTCATGCTTACAATCCAAGATGGCTTCTAAGCTGATTTCCACAACAAATATCAATTTATATCTCAGCTGAAATTGCATCCTCGAGACTAATACATTAAGGGTCCAAGGCTGAATGATAAGTTTCTTTCGTTATATAAATGTAAAATATTTCATTAAAAGCCAAAATGACCACCCAAAATCAACAATGGCCACACAAATGGATGCCACAAAAACATTGAATCGTATCTTAACCTATTTTGTTTTTTTGGTTAGGTTTTATTAGTCGCAGGTTTTTCATTAATTGTTTTCTGAGCTGCAAAAATCTTACTACTAATGGAAGGATTTTATCCCATATTGCCGCTATAATGTTTTCATAAAACATTACAACAAGATTTGTCCAGCATCTTCGACACAATGTTGTATGTGTTTGGATCCGTTAGAGAGGTCATTGAATTCAGATTTCCATTCATATAAATTGTCAAACCATCAATTTAAATTAAATTTTAATGAACTGTACCTTTCCATACAAAGTAAAGGGTCATTTTATCATTTGTCTATTAACCACAATAAATGAGCTTCAGTTATTCGCGGCGAATTTGCTGAGCATGCATTTGCACTTGCAGAAAAGTGTATTGTTTTGTCACCTTTGAGCCATCCTGAGTCATCTGTCTTGTTTATCTTTGCACCAATTTAGTCATCAATTTAGTCACTCAGATTAATTTCAGTAGGATCTTTAATATTGCTGCCCTTTGAATATATGACCACAAGTGGGTGTGGCAGAGTCCTTCTATGAATAGCTTTATCATTGCGGGTATGGTTTTCTGTTTTGACAATGAAGATACCTGTCTTTTGTCACTTTTGACGACCAGGTTTCATGTCATCCGTCATATTACATGTACATTAATATTTTACTTTTTTTTTCATTTTTTGTCGACATTTATATGTATGAGTGTGACAGTTGTTATACCTGTTATTTTTAGAAGCAGTTTTAGTATGTTGCGGCTCCCATGGCTAGCATTTAGGCCACTGCACCATAACCTTTTGGTTTCATTCAGAGACACAAGGAAAAATGCACATGCTTATCAGTATAGACCTTTTGATGTCAGGTGGTGGATTTGAACTAGTGATGAAGATTGCTTTCGGAGGAGCAAGGTTTCTTTATGTTTAATTATAAAAAAAAAACAACAATTCAATTAAAGATTGGATAATTGTACTACATTTAAACTGTTAAAAGTGCTTTGATGGGTGTCAAGCGCAAAACATTCATATTCTTGATGCGTCAATGGAGAAACTTTAAACTTGTTTGCAGCATGATGATAGCAAAGCTAAGGTACAACTTTAGAGGGATAACATGAAATCTTTTCGTCAAAAGTAGCAAATGATAATTATCTATATTATAAAAAAAGAATAATTTAATTTATGTAAATGGATAGCTCAACAATTTATTTGAATGGAACTCAAACACTCACAACTTTGAGTCGAAGATGCTAGATAAATTAAGATATGGTGTAATGTTTTAGGCAACCATTATAGCAGCTATGCAGGATAAAATCCCTCAATTAGAAGTAAGATTTTTCCAGCTCAGAAAACCAGAAATGAAAACTCTGCGACCTATATTGTAATGTATTAGTCACTAGGATGCAATTTCAGCTAAGATAACCCTTGATATTTGTTGTGGAAACAAAAAAAATAGGTCTTAAGATTGCTTGGTTGGTTAAGATACGACTCAATTTTTTGTGGCATCCATTTGTGTGGCCATAGTTGATATTGGGTGGTCATTTTGGCTTTGAATGCAATATTTTACATTTTATATAACGAAAGAAACTTATCCTTCAGCCTTGAACCCTTAATGTATTAGTCTCGAGTTATCTGCTAAGATATACCTTGATATTTGCTGTTGAAACCAGGTTAGCAGTCATCTTGGATTGTAAGTATCAATTTCAAATTTTCATGGTTTACTTTATAGCAAATATAACAAAAGATACCAATGCTTTGACCCGTAAAACATGCCGAAAGACACCATAATCAGTGGCATAGTGTATTGAGATATGACTCGTTACATACTGACATCTTGGCTTTTATGCAAATTAAGGATTGTACCTGTCTGCTAATGAAAGATATGAATTACTTGACCCAATATACCTGGAAAAGGATATACCAAAATGACTCTAACAGCTTCTCATTGAGCTGAGAAATGACATTTTCCCAGGTTTTGTTTGGTCGTTTTGGCAGCCATACTGTATTTTTATGCAAATTAAGGGTTGCACATGTCAGGCAATGAAAAATATGAGTTACTTAGCCCCATTTGCCTGGCGAAGGAGACCACAATGACTCCAACAGCTTCTCATGGAGCTGAGATATGGCATTTTCCCTGTTTTAGAGGTCAAGTTGGCAGCCATCTTGGATATTTAAGCAAATCAAGGGT
Source organism: Ptychodera flava (assembly GCA_001465055.1). Lineage (NCBI taxonomy): Eukaryota > Metazoa > Hemichordata > Enteropneusta > Ptychoderidae > Ptychodera > Ptychodera flava. The sequence goes on from LD346682.1 coordinate 42,226, forward strand.
TGCATATGTTTGGCAATGAAAGAAAGGAATTTCTTGGCCCTGTTTACCTGGTGTACGACACTAAAATCATTTTGATAACATTTCACAGAGCTGAGATATCACCATTTACATATTTGGCGGCCATCTTGGCGGCCATCTTGAATATAGTAAAATGCCCAAGGATACAAGGGTGGCATCATGCAGATCCTGATTCAGTAGGCTTTGAAGATACAGAAACCACCGAGAACCATTGTTGGGCCGAGATTGTTGGGTTCGACCAAAAATCAGGGTTTCGGCACCAGACTATAAGCTTATTGTGACAGCCATAGTCAAAGAACGTTACAGTAGGCCTATCTATTACTGGCTATGGATGTTTACCTATCTCAGCAGATCCCAAATAGGGCCATTTGTAACAACTTATCAAGCACTGTTCAGGAAGAAACTAGTACACCTGAGGCCAAATTCATTCGTCCACATCGTATTGGCAGGCCAACATGATGTGACAGGCACAGGAAGTGTGACAATGAAAGTCATCGCACCTGTACAAAACTCATCCAACCTCACATTATTCTGGCACAATCCGCATTACCCATATTCCTTGGAATACCACATTACAGCCGGATGTTTAATTGCAAAATACAGGGACTGACGCAAGGGCTCAAATCGTTAATTCGAACGCGTTCCACTAAAATGACCCAAAATTTTAGTTTTTGTTAAAAAATGGGAGCCCCTGTTACCAATGTAAAAGTCCCCCCCTTTTTTTCGAGGGGGAGCCACAATTTCCCGATCTCAGGGGCCCAAACCCACAGTCGTCTTTTTGCGAAGGTTATGTTTAGGGGGTTGGAGTTCCCATTCATTCATTTAAGCGGACAGGCGCCATTTTAAAAAGAAGTATTTTATAAATTCTTCAATGGAAGCTCCCAGCCCTCCTCCAGTTTAATCTTATTCATGGGGTGGGAGCCTTTATTTACGAACGTAATAGTCCAATCACAGTGGTCTTGGTGTGAAGGTGTGTGTACCACTACTGTGAACTGCCAATGACAAACATAGCCAACTCATATGTTTATAATCTACGCAAAACCTATAGGTAGTTATTAAGTATGAATATTACAGTGGTTAATTAGATTGTATTTCATCAGGGTTGGATCTTCTTTCCTTTCTGTTTTGCAATACTAATGGGTTTCACAGGGTAAATTTTCCTCTCCACTTTGCAGCACATTGAAAATTTACTGAACATCAACGGATAATACTTCATTCGACCATTTACGGTGTGTCCAATATATGTATTGCAGAGAGAAAAAGGAAGCTCTATCTTAACAAAAGAATTATCTGATTTTGTTAATAAAACTCACATTATATTATATCAAGCTGCAATGCGCCATTCTGATTGGACGAGAGCTCATTCCACTTATGCTAAAATACTGCTATAACACTGATAGCAATGCTTAAAAGGGCTCCTAAACCAACATTTTCAAAACCTGCCCACTTGATACATTTGAACGTGCTAACATGCTTGGAACAAATTTGAGACAATTGGTAGGTAAAGTAGTGTATGTTTAGTTTGCGAATATAAGCTCATCTGCTTTTCGTTTTAAGTTATACACTTGTTTTATGAGTAATTTCTAATGTTGCAATATTCAGCTGGAGGCAACCTAACATTTTTGAGAAATTTGAAACATACGAAGATCCAATTATCCAAAATAAGTTCCAACCGTGTTCTATCCAAACTTAATTCGGAACAGTTCGTTTGGTTTCAAAGACTTAAGTCCAAATTTCGATACACAGATAAAATATGGGTGCGCAACGCACCTCTTGGTAAAAACAAGAGGTTTATGATGAAAGCAATTTAATCGCTAAAGCAGCAAGTTTGGGTATATTCAACACAAATGATCATTGCAATTCGGCAACAGCGTACCGTTGACTTTGCTTGATTGAGCGGGAGTCGAGACGCGACATACCACAATTTAAAATGAAGTTAGAATTCATTCATACACAAACAAATCGACATTTCCTTGTAGCAACAGTATGTCACTTATTCTTTCCCAAAGTTTTGGCTATAGCGGACCAGGGTGTTCTGACGATGGAGGCCACTAAAATTCAAAATAATAATGTGAAGACTACTGGCGACCGCGAGGAAAGTTGACATCACACACAACAAGCAGCCTGCGTCCAGCGCTCGCTTAATCGAGCAACACACTCTGCACAAACATTCATCACAGTTGCAGTCATCCCATGCCTTAGCACCTGTAACCTCACAGTACCAAATCTGAATTTTGCGGCGGTTGACGCACACGGTTCATATTGAAACAAATATTGTAGTATGCCAGGCAAGCCACAGGATATTGTTCTCATGCACATTTACAAAAATGTTACATTTTCTTTCTCTTTGAACTCTTGACCCGTTTTTTATGTCTGCAGAAGGTAGTTTTTGACAAGTATAGTATTCACGAGTTATGTAAATAAAATTTAATTTTGATGAATAAAATGTATATGTTATCGTTGGATAATGTGTGCGTATGTTATCAATATAATCCCGACTTGTAAAAATGATCGGCTTCAGGCGCCGAATTTCCGTTATATGATCTATCAAACGGCCATATTCTGCATTTTGGCTGACGAAAATATCAAAGTAAGACAACAAAGACACACACGTTGATATAATGTAACAGTTATAACGCCAACTGCAGTCAGTGTACACTCGATTTTGGTACCATTCGCGCCAAATAGCACACACATATTGGTTCATGCTATATGTCGCGCATTGTACCAAAGTCTCCTGTATACCCGCCTTCGGCGGGGATATTACTTAATTTAATAACTATTATGCATTTCACATAGACGATTAATGCACTATTTGAAACGTGAAGTGAAACTGCGGCATATTAAAACTTGTACCCTGTTTTCATGGTTATTTACGTTGTTTTTTTAATGACAAAAATGTGACACTAACTAACGACACGGAAGTACCCTACATGTTCTATGCAAGAAAAGAAAATAATTCATCTCATGGTTAACATGGTTCATATATTACCAATACCGTAGGGGAAATCAATAAAATCAAATCTCAAAAATAATGAACAACAGTTCAAAGAACAACAATAATACTGACATACTGACCTTTCAGTACCGTTGGTGGATCAGCCCACCGTGCACCCCCTACAATAAACGTACTACATGGGTACTTTTTTGTTCTTTAGGATGTGCCGAACAATAAAACAAATGTTTACATTGGATATTTATGGATACACTACCTCTCTGGGCTTGTTTTTGATTTGCATGTACCGCGAAAAATTGGTAGTGGTAGATGGTACTATATACCCCCCCCCCCCTAGATTAAGTAAACTAGCGTGAAATAACATAAACCTTACATTTTAAGAATGCTCAGACACTGCCATGCTCTTTATGAGAAACACTCACTTTAGCAAAATCACTTTTTGTGCATACAATAGGACGACTTTAAAATGAATCTTTTTGACAATGTAAAAATGTTTTACCCGAAATACCATGTAACATTTGTGATTTACCTTTTATTGAGCACAATTTTGACAGCTTGTTGTGTTTAGATTACTCATTCGTACCACAGGGCACAGAAGTCAGTCCCCTTGGGTGTAAGGGATGTTTTTTTGGCAACGGTTTAGTTTATTTGATTTAATTTTGACTGTTATATTTCAAATAAGATTTCGACTCCAACCGTTTGACTGCTTTTTTATTACTACAAGTCCTCTCAAATCTGTGTCTACATCACTGTTATTGCTCCGAAAACATTGTCAACTTGCTAATCCGCTGTCCGTATCAACGGATTAATTGATTATGTAAACACCACAACCTTCACACAAGTAGTAAAATAAGAAAAGGATTGAAGATCACAGACACAGTTTCACGATGTTGTCCGTAAAACTAGTGGACGATTAAAAATTCATGAATTCGTAAATAAACAGGAAGATATACAACTTATTATTCATAAATAAACGGTAAAGGAGCTCCGTAGCGACCAGTCATTGAGAGAAATTATTGAACAAAGTCGAAAACCTGAATGCTATAACCTTGCGACCCGTCGTGTAGACTAACGTTGGCAAACATTCAACACTTTACAGTCACACTCTCAAGATCGGTCGTGGAGAAAAGCTACCAGGAAAAAAGTACAAGCATAAAAGTCATAACCTTATGACCGGTTTTTGAGAAAATGTCTGGAAAAATTCAACACTTTACGGCCACGAACTCAACTGGTCGTGGACAGAAAATGTCGGATACCTGAAAGCTATGGTCGTTGGGAAAAATGTCCTGAAAATTCAACACTATACAACCACGACCTGGCGCGACCAGTTGTGGAGAGAGAACAATGCTAAAAAAATGGAGACCTGAAATCTACGACCACAAAACCGGTCGTAGAGAGAAATTGAAGCTCCTTGTCTGTGACGAAATCAATAGGCTACTGTCCGACCTATCAGGAGAGAAAATGTAGAAAAGTTAAAAAGTAACTAACAACAGCCATGTGGAGAGAAAGCTAAGAAAAAATTAAAATAAATTTGGACGGCCTGAAGGAGAGCAGCAACGTTACAAAATTTTTGATGACAGATTAAGTACCTGACTACATTTTCCTACCCTAAGACTTTAAAACGCTAAGTCCCTGCTTTTAGCTCATTCATATTATGTGCTCCCGTCGTTGAGTTGCGTGTTTGAAGAATGATAATTGTGAAACGTGCATAACAATACAGCACACACACACATATATTATATATATATATATATATATATATATATATATATATATATATATATATATATATATATATATATTTATCACATGAACTGGCCCGAATTCCCACCTGTGTGACGTAGAACAGGACGGATAAGAAATCCGAATTACCCCTGTTGTACGTCATCAACCGGAACTTTTTTCTTGCATGGTACCGTTTATACATGCGAATCGCAACGTGACATAGACCAATTTGTCGTGATCGATGCCATGCTCTCAAGACATTTTTCAACAAGGTGGCCCGATAAATCCATACATGGAAACATAGAAGGCATAGCCAGCGAAATTTCGAGTCGCTAAAACTCTAGCTGTTCCCGAGAATCGAATGGGGATACCGCCGATCGTTTTATTTTAATGGCTTTAGCTTAGTAACGTCGCAGCGCCAGTCGAGTCGCGTCGTGGACGTCGTACCTGGCGATACCGGTTGGCGATAAACCTGAAATCTACACCTTAACGGAAGTTCAACTGATTAAATGAGTAAAGTATAATCATCGGGAAAGCGACATAGGAGGCACAAGCATAAATTCATTCGACTAACAACAATAAATTTCCTTCATCATACAAAAAATTCCGTAAATTCTCGCTCGGAATCAAACCTGTAGCGGCGTATAAAAGCTGTAGCGAAGACATCAGCTGTTGAGCTGTATATGCAGCGCAGTGCTGTGGATTCTGTGGATTCCGATGTACTTCGAAAGTTGACTCTGACAACACTCAAAACAGAGTTTCCGTCAAGTAAAATTAGGATGTATCTACGGGTGAGATATATGTCACTGCAAACATCGAAGCCGAAAACATTGATGACCGAGATCGGGATTACGAGTTGACACCAGCAGAGACCGGTGACGGCAATGTTGTTGGCATAAACATGCAATGAGGTAGACTCTGTGTGTCATCGAACGGAATCTTTCGCGCTAGCCGAGGTCGTAAACTTGTGTGATATTTTGAAAAGCCATGGAATCTTTGAGAATGAGAATTACTGTTTCGATCGTGTCGTTGCATTTACTTCATAAATCTACTTGTAAATATTCTAAATAACTCTGAATACTATGGCTATCCGTCGCTAGCACGATGAAAGTTATGTCCACCGATGGCCGACTTGCCTTGGCATGGGTACAGCGCGAGACAATGATTGACACGTTCATGTGACCGAATCTGTACGTTTGATTGGTGGAGATACGATTGGATGTAGCAAATGTCAGCTTGATGGGATTTATGAATGAAAGTATCTCCTTGGTGATGGACCGCTTTACTCTTTAAATGAAAGTAATCCGCGTAAGTAAAACACAAATCGCGACGAAATTCATGCAATTTGTTACGATAATTTTGATCCATCCACGTCAATTGAAAAATAACAAGACTGTTCATGTGATAAATATATAATCCCATGGTATTTTTCTCTGTTTGACGTCATCATATATGAGTGTTTTTCGCGGAGCCGTACAACTTCGAGCCGAAGGCGAGAAGTTGTGCGGCTCCGCGAAAAACACTCGTATACGATGACGTCAAACAGAGAAAAATACCATGG
>LD346682.1:48674-88481 GCA_001465055.1 Ptychodera flava
GTTCACTGTTGGCACTATCCTTCGCTCATGGTATGTATTGTCGTTGGAGCACTCTGGTGAGTCCATATTTTCAATCCTAAACAATGTGTAACCATACTCTCTGTGCCCAAGTTCAGAGTTTGCCACAAAGCCATTATGGTGATAACCGGGAGGGCACATTGTATACATTTTGTGTATTTCGCTCACTGCTTTAATAGTAGTTAGAGCACTCTGAGATTGTTGGGCAGCCTCTTGCGTTATATAAGGGGCGTTCACTGTTGGCACTATCCTTCGCTCATGGTATGTATTGTCGTTGGAGCACTCTGGTGAGTCCATATTTTCAATCCTAAACAATGTGTAACCGTACATATATATATATATATATATATATATATATATATATATATATATATATATATATATATATATATATATATATATATATATATATATATATATATATATATAATATGTCAGCGTGGACCCTATGTTGTGCCACGCAAGAACCTTAACGCGGCCACTGACGTTTTTACACATAGGATACACAGATAATTTACAATACAATGAAATCGTTTTTATTGAAAAGGCGTGCTTGCAGTACCAGCACCTTAACAAACAAAAAAAACGAATAAAAGTTAATGATTTTATCCATCTAGTTCTCGAAAACTGAAGCGAGGGCTGTCCGTCTTTGTGGAATATACTATTACTTACGCTGGACATGGACACGGAAGGGAAATACACACTTACATTTTAAGATGAGAATGGGCAAGAAAAAATGTCAGCAAATTCGTAGGTCTGGTAATACTAGGAAGTCTTAAGTCCGTGTTACTCGCCATTCAAGGTGTTTTGTTGATACGATGTGGACATGATGGAGGTTCCTTTTGAATACCGACAGGTGAGAACTTCATTGGTATTGATTGTCGCTGATGTATTAGCGGGGAGCCCGGGCAAACGAGTCAGTCACAGTCGATGACTGTGTGCTACGTTTACGATAGACGCTACAGATGTACGGTGATGATTGTAGCATCGACAAATATGGATAGTGTATAATACTGGCATGCACGATGACATCAATCTATATTGAGCTGCCTGCAACGGTGTCCGTTCGGTTGATGCTGTCCCAGCCTCGCTACAAGGAGAAAAAAAAATTCTCCTTGTCTGTGGCTGAAGAAGCTACCAACTCGATTTACCAAGGAGGTTTGTGTAGATGCAGAGGCAGGAAACGTGATACCTCGCCCTTCATCTCTTTCTGTGAAGGATTTGCAGAAGTTTTGGTTATATTCTCGAACTCATCGTTGGCTACTTTTGTGACAAAAAGGAAACAAATCGAATCCTTGTTTGATTTTGTAGGATTGATTAAAACAAGTTGTGTAGTGTGCTCATATAAAACGTTTTCTGATTTTGAGCATGATGTACGAACGCATCATGGGAAATATATTTACTTTTGGACTGCAAATAAACAGATTTAAGGTCAAAAGGTTCAACTTCCGACTTCCGCCCTTACGGACGACATCGGACCACGGCCGACTCAATAATGTAGGTTGATTTTCTGGCTCAAGACGACCATTTTAGACAGCGTAAATTGCATATAGTCGTTAAATTTCTATTGACTTCTATACCTGCTTAGATTTGCGTTTTTTCGTGACACTGTGTCTGTGGTCTTTTCCCCTTTTCTTATTTTACTACGTGTGAGACGGTTGTGGTGTTGATTCATTCAATTAATCCGCTGATACGGAGAGCGTATTAGCAAGTTGGCAATGTTTTTGGAGCAATTTCAGTGGTGCATACACAAGTTGGAGACGAGATAAGGACTTGTTGGTAATATAGACAGCAGTCAGACGGTGTGGTGTCGAAATCTGTATTTGAAATATCAAAGTCAAAATTAATAAAAACAAATAAAGTAAAAACCATCCCAATAAAGTAAAAAACCATCCCTCCCCACCCCTACCCCACCTCAGGGGACTGACTTCTATGCCCTGTGATGCATACATATCAAAACTGAAAAGAAGTGTTAAAAATACATATTAAACAATGCACAACTTCTCTGAAGTCAATTTTTAATTGCGTGTATCGTATGATATACGCAAAAGCTTGGGGTAGCGGGAACAACATTCATTTCCTATTGAAGTAAACTGGCTTCGAATGCCATATATCTCATGCTTTTGAAAGCTTTGATACCGGTCTCTCCAAAATGCCTAGGTATTGGTTAAAAATAAGACGTCTTAGAATTAAGTGACTTTTAAATATATTTTTTTCTTGTAATTCAGTATTTCAACAGGAGAGAAAATACGATGACTATCGTTTCCTTGAAATGACGCAAAAAAAATGTTTAAGGATTTTATTTGATAATTGCAATGTGGTGAAGAAAAAAATAAATGTTAAACCTGGGTATTTACCATGCATTATTGTCAATAGTCACTAAACATGTAAATTTTGCTATACTGGTATATCGTGAATGAGCATTTATTTGTATGCAATGAATTAATGCACATTATTAAAAAGAAGACTTAAAACGCGTCCACGTAGTCATATTGTCATTTTATCATTCAAGTAGTATAGGCTGTTGATGATTGTCTGTTTATATAAGTATACTTGTTTAAATATTTTTCCATAAAATAATTTTGATAAGACATATTTTGAAAATTTCTAAGACTCCTTTTCTTTGTGATACAGCAAGCATCATTATCAATCCTTTAGGCCGTGAGCTAGAGATGGTCAACTTGCACCCCCCAGAATAACAAAACTGTATTTTTTCAGAAGCCTTGTGCCATATAACGTTTAGCGCTTCACTTATACTCAGAGTGTGCATACCAAGCACGCACAAATAGCGTTCTGATTTTCATCTAGTTTTGCTAGAATAAATGAAACATACTGACCTGTTTTGAAATTGAAAGAGACTGCATTTACGAAAATAAAACAAGACTTTGTTTCACTTGTTCCTTGATTTCCTACAGTACTATTGGCCCTAAAACTAAATCTTTAATCACCTTCCACAGTCTTAATCAAATCATATAATATTTTCAACATTTGCTGATCGTTTTATTTTTTCTGTTTACGTCATGCAATCGATCTACAATTTATGCCAATTATTGTTTATTAAAGTAATTAATCGCTTCAATTTAAAAAGTATGTAATTTTCTTGTCGACTGTAATTGACTTGTAAATGATGCCGATTAATTACTAATTAACTTAACTTTAGAGACTAGACCACCTGGTCTGCTAGTGACATGGCCTAAAGGCTACCTGTTGATATAATTCTTGCATGAATAGTGTCAATTCTTATGGGTTATGCTGACTTAACCTCTCCTACAGTTGTCAATTAACTAAAGGTAAATAATCATTTGTAGTGACATTACTACAATAACATAAAAGTAACCCAATTAGTACTAAAATTAAAAAAAATGGAGATAGTGATTACTTTTCGATGCCTATACGTCACACTGCTTGCGTCCGGACATGGAGAGTCCTCAAGCTCATGGCCTAAACTTTGCAAATAAAGTTATTTTTTATCTTTCTCTTATACTTTTTGGACAGTTTCACCTTAAAACCTTTACCGACTTGCGAAAATATTAACCCTCTGTTGGAAGTTCCCTAGGGAGAGAGTTTACTCGCTTGCACTTGTTAACCTAGCTACCAGTCAGCGTTCTTCACAACCAAACTTATCAGTACCGCAGTACAGTCCGGGCATAGCACAGTACAGCAAAGGTCGCACTTCAACCCGAACCAAGACGTAATAATCGTCACTCTTAGAACAAATAAAGGTGTAACGTTTTGTATCAGTACATGACCTCTTCAAATTGCGTCATCGTAAATAAACATCAATAAGGCAGATAGGCGCAGCGGTAGTTGTCAGACTTAACTGCTCACCCCATCTCAAATCAACTGGTACAAATAAACGTAAACAAATAAATTTTAGGCAGGCGACGTCGCCTAGTACATTCACGAAAACGTTATTCCACCAGAATTTAATTTCAAGTGCTGTTCTTTTTCAATGGTGTCAAATGGAGAGAGTTTCCCGAGCGTTAGCAGCATGTCTTTATAATTAAAGGCGATCGGAATAAAGTTATGAATGGGAGAGTCGAGCTGTTTAACAAAATTGATGGTTATCGGTATTTTTTCACAGTGCGTTGCACGAGCCTCCATAACCCCACCGTGACCCTTATGAATATGTAATAACATGCAAATAATATGTTGTCCAACCACATCTCGTATTAGAGGTCGGATGGCTATTATATTCTCAAATTATTTTTATTCGTAATTTGTATGCAGTGACTTTGGGGAGAAGAACTATCTTTCAAAGAGGATTTCTTACAATTTCGTTAATGTAAGGCCACATGTGCGGTTCCTAAATGTATCATGGTGGAGAGAAGTCCCCTCGGGTAAGTCCCTAATTTTTTCGCGATGTTCCGACCAAAATCTTGGTCATGTTTCCGCCTAGACATAGCCGGGTAGCGACTCTTTCAATGCAGCGACCGCCATCTTGTTCTGCATAGGAACCGATTCATTGCAGCCTTGTTATCAGAAATTCATAATTTTTTGACACGATTTAATGTTTACAATTGTTTCTTAATATAGATTCATTTACATAATCAATTGGTATTATTGTCTATTGCAAAACAATTGACTACGATACGAATCACGCCCATGCCGGTTTCACATCCATTCGAAAGCAACTGATATTATTTAGTTATCTGCCCAGAGATTATAAATTCTCAGTGTGAAATCGCTGCACAAAATTTCTGCTTCCTGGAGTTCTGGTTGTTCAATTACTTTAATGATAATTGGCAAATCAGAGTGCCTAGACAGCGAGCTGACAAGGCTGGGTCACTGATGATAAGCGCATGATCAAGGCCAACCAACCGCCTTAGTTCATGCTCTCAAGTTTCCAAAAAAGGAGGCGGGACGATCATTGGCCACTGTGAAATCCAACATATCCACATTCCTATAAATTATGCCCGTGCCTCGCCCATCAGCAGAACTGTGTGATTCGGGCCCGTAGCAGATAATATCCAACTTTGAAGTAAAGTGCGGCTGGCACGCAGAAAAAATGTTGTGGAAATCATGTGGTTCATATTACAGGGGTGTGATGGGTGCATGTAGACCTCCTCTAGCTCATGGCCTAAGAGGTTGATAGTGATGCTTGCTGTATCAACAAGAAAAGGAATAATAGAAAATTTCAAAATTTGTCTTATCAAAATTATTTTTAGAAGAATATTTAAAAAGTATATTTATAAAAATAGACATTCATCAGCAGTCTATGATACTTGAACGATAAAATGACAATATTAGTAACTGGACGCGTTTTAAAAGGAAGATTAAAGTTGTGCATTGTTCATCGCATACAAATAAAATGCTCATTCACGATATACCGGTATTGCGAAAAATGCAAGTTTAGTAACTAGAGACAATAGTTCATGGTAAATACCCGATTTTGACATTTATTTTCTTCTTCACCACATTGAAATTAGTAAATAAAATCTATAAATCATTTTGTTTTGCGTCATTTCAAGGAAACCATAGTCATCATATTTTCTTCCGGTTAAAAATACTAAATTGCCAGGAAAAATAGATTTAAAGTCATCAAAGTCTATGACGTAATGCTTTTTAAACTAAACCTCAGACATTTTAGAAAGACCATTATCTAAGCTTTCAAAAAAACAATAAGATATATGGCATTCCAAGCCAGTTTACTTAATCAAGGAAAGAATGTTGTACGATACATCATACGATACACGCAGTTTAAAATTGACTCCATGGAAGAAGTGTGCATGTATTGTTAAATATCTAATGATAACACTTATTCTACTTTCTATATGTAGGGATAAGTAATCTAAACATAAAAAGGTGTCAAAAGTTTGCTTTTTGAAAGACAAATCACAATTGAGTATTTTGGATGAAAAACATTTCTAGTCAAAAAGATTCATTTTAAAATAGTCCTATTTTATGTCCAAAACTATTTTGCTAAAGTTGGTGTTTCCCACACAAAGAGCAGTGTGTGAGCATTTCCAAAATGTAATATTTATGTTATTTTATGCTACTGCACACAATATAGGTACCCCGTACCCCTTGCCATTTTTCACTATGTTTTCGTGGTACAAGCAAATCAAAACCAGTCCAGAGAGGAAATGCATCCCAAAATATCCAATGTTTACATATTTTTCATTGTTTTAGCAGATCCTAACGATCAATGAAATGCCCATGACATTGGTGTATTTTGGGAGTGATGTATAGTGGGTCCCTCCAGCCGGCGGACTTTTACTACCTCAGTTGATACTATCTCGATACTTAGACGTATTTTCCCTTCGTCTTAGGAGTCGCACACCTAGACAATAATACTATTTTAAAGAATTATTTACTTACCCTTACAATTGTCCATGACATCATCAGTGGCATTTTTATAGTAGCCAACGCAACATTTCAACACCCTGAAAAGTGTAATGAATTTTGAATTATGTTGCTAGCCCCAATGCACATAAGGATGTTATCTAAATAATTGTATTGTGGAAATTAAAACTGTGTCAACACCAGAAAAAAAAAACAGCTCAAGCACCAATGCGTTAAGATTTTACAACCTTATTTTTGGTCTTTTACGTGTACTTATGATAAGCTTTTGTTTGTTTGTTTCAAAAAATGTTGAAGAAAAATAAAACGGAGGCTTGCCTCTCTCCACTTGTCACGTAAAAAACTATTCCTCTCCCGCCAGCAAAATATTTTCTTTCTGCCCTATTCCTTCTAATTTGTTATCCCAATCGAATAATACCGATCTGCTGAATCATATAGACATCATTGAGTGATTGATAATAAAAAGGATCATACGAAAGTTTCCTTTGAACTTGCACGAGAAAACACTCATCAAGAAACTTCTGAAACACTCGCTATCACGAATTACTTTATCTGCTGCCCCGGAAGTATTAACTGTAGTTTTAACCGGCTACTGTTGATAATTTAATGTTTCCGGCTTTCTCGATAATAAATCAGAAACTTCAACAATTCAGCTCAATTGAGTACGTTTTAGTTGAAATGTTTTGAAGCTTTACTTGACCGGTAAACACACTTCCCTGGACGCTTGGCCTTACCTCCCAACATTTCGCTGTCATTATATAGTTACTTACTATTGCTAACGAATGATTAAATTGCACTGGTAGTGCTTTATGAAGCTGCACTAATGCGGAAATGGTAGTGGCAAAAAAATCCTCCATTTCGCATTCTTGGATATTTAAGTTTTGCAAGTCATCTCAAACACAAAACATTGCAACAGTGACGAGGCCTAATCGGGTGCATGTCATACAGGTTCTGCAAAATAGAAGTAGCTGACGTGTGCTTTTGGTTAATTTCCCAAATTTCACACAAGAGTGGTTGTGCATGTTATTAAGAAGAACCCAGCTGAAAATCACCTACCATGCTTTATTTTAGTGGTAAATTTAAAACCCCCTCTCTCAGTAAGACTATCTGGACAGGATTATCGTGTAAATGAATTTTTTCAGATTCCTATGAACGTATGGTGCTGACATTCGTAAATTTTTGTATTAAACGTCTTTAATTTTACACGTTTTGCAGATTCACTCGTATTATATTATGATATAAAATAGATTTTGTTTTATAACACAAAATTTAGTTTCAAGTGCGACAATGATTTAAGATATCATCTTGCTAATTTTTGTCTGTTTCTAGGACTATAATATTACATTACAACACTGCGAAAATATTCTATAAACATTTTGTTTCTACTTAACACAAATAAATACATTGTCAATCAAGTTTATTATACCTGGTAGCCGTCGGCGCCAAAAACCAAAAGCATCCATTCGGGTCACCTTCATGTGTCTGACCGACCATTGTGAAGTCATCGCAAATAACTGTCAAGGCGAGTAACGTTGATAGGAGTGCCACTGTTTTTTTCTGTATAAGTTTCATAATGCTAAAGGGACCTAAAAGTGAAAATACCGAATAATATGTGTGATCGTCTCTTCGAGGATTCATATATGGCTCCTCTGAGGTGTTCATTTTATCATCACAGAAAATATTTTTTTGGAGTAAATTATTTGTTTTTATTCTCCTGGAAACTTCTTGAAGCAAATACATTACTGTAGGGCTAACATGATTCTATTTTGAAGGTTAGTGTGAATTATATTGATTAACGGGATTGTGAAGTCAAGACGAAATTAGACGGCGAGGCAGATACGTTGACAAGACGTGGAATAGGTTAGTAAATGTCACTGGTGTTAGTAATGGCCTTTGTAGGGTTGTTGACAGATGTCATAGTTTTTATGTGACTGGAATTTTTAACTCATAATATCAAATTTAATATGACAGATCAATGGACTTCCATCAAATTATAAAAAAGGTTCAAGTATCATGTGGTTAGTTAATCCAACTTTTCAACTCTTAATCGTTATTATCCTGTGGTGGACTCGGTAGCAATATCCTTGTAGGCCGGAAGTATTGTTGGAATGAACAATCTAAGTTAAACTTATATTCAATATTGGAGTAAATGCCTCCTTCCCTTGACATAAATCAAACCAGATGTGAACTGAATGTGCTCACGTGATTTACAACGAGACCATTACATTGTAGTATGCTTCACAGACCAATCAGATATCTGTCAGATCATTATATGAAGCAGGTTTCATAAACTTTCGTACAGTACTCTTGGAGTTAAATGACTAGTTACAAAACTTCATTTGATATGCAAATGAGCTGTTTAAAAACTTGACATTATCCAATGTTATCTAGGCATACATGCACAAATTATGTGTCTGGGTACTTTATGTCCCATTCTCTTGCCACAGACCCTCTCCGTCTACTACCTTATGGGCTGCTAACGAGTTATTTGGTGAGGGCGATATGCTCCCACGTTGGTGATCGGCAGAACAAATAAGAAAGGGGATTAGGGACGCCAATTAACCGATATGGACTGTTTTCTTTGAAATACCATACAGAAATAGCTAGAGTAAAGTAATAGGCACACACTAGACATTGGTAGGGCTTGTTAAATGGAAAAAAATGTTTAATAGATAGCATTCGTTCATCATTTTCATAACTTCTAGACTAGTATTGCTTGCCATTCCCTGTGATGTAAACAGACAGACAGACAGACAGATATACAGATTAACATATTCACATACACACATCCACACACAGACAAACATCGCTGCATCATTAGCTCTCGTGTATGAACACGTGAGCTAATTAAAAAGAATAATAGCTTAGTACACGATGCATAGTGCATTTCGATCGACCTTGTTGACATTAGATCCAACAAATCCAAATGCATTGAAAAATATACTTTTTCGCCTTTCCGAAGGTCAGACGAAGGTTTATCTTTATTTCACACCTCTAAAGCTCTCCTTGAAAAAAGCTGTGAAATAAGAGGGATTCTGTTTACACTATGACCATACCGCTGAACTACCTCACTCGGTACTTTTTCTCCACTGTCGGGTTTAAGTTGTAACCTCATAAATGCCGTTTTCCTTCTGTTTAGTTTTCGGTCAGCCAGATGCAACATCTCTAGACGAATCTGAAGATGTACAATTTCGTCAAATGAACGCGGCAAATGTGAGCAGATTGAGGGAAGATTGTACATTAGCGATGTTTTTGACCACGCATGATATCAACTAGTTTGTGTAATTTGCTGAAACTAACATCGACATCTATCTAGTGAACTGCAACTTAAGTTTGTTCCTGGGACGAAATACCATTAAGTGTTCTCCCCAGAAGGTTTTAATTCAATTCAATTCAATTCAATTACTTTATTATCCACAATAAATGTAGAAATTTGCCTTCAGGCTCATCATATACAAATTAAAATAGTACAACTAGCAAAGGCATTCTATAAGAAGGGACGCTATTACACATTGAAATGCTTAAAAACACACAAAAGGTAGCGACATAGATACAAAAATTGAAATATAAACGGAAACAACAAAGGACAAACTGGAGGTTTAAAACAACTACATCGAGTTTGAGTTTAAAATTGAAACTGCTGATGGAAGAAATGACTTTTTGAAGAGGTTTTTCTTTGCACGAGGAACCCGAAAAATCTCCCTGACGGGAGTTTCTGGAAGTAACCATGGAGAGGGTGATCAGAATCATTGACAATATTCTGCGCTTTCCTTTTCACTGCCAGCTGGTAAAGGTTTACAAGGGAATTTTGACGACAGCCAATAATGTTTTTCTGCCATCCTCACAATACGAGACAGCTTATTTCTATTTCTGACAGTCAAATTTCCGTACCACAAAATGATATTATAGGTTAAAACACTCTCAATGAGGGATCTGTACACCATTTGTAAGATATTTTAACTCACATTGAACGATTTGAGTTTCCTGAGAAGGTATAATCTTTGTTGGGACTTTTTCGCTATATAGTCAGTATTTTCATCAAATGTGAGTTTTTCATCTAGAAATGAACCTAAGTATTTGAAACATGAAACGACTTCAACAGATTCATCGTTGATTGTGACAGGAGTAAAATCCGGGCAAACTTTACAACCAATGACAAGTTCTTTTGTTTTACTAACATTCATATCTAAATAGCTATCTATCAAAGTGCTATGAGCTCAAGATTTTCTCTGTACAAAATAACTCCTTTATGCCAAATTCAATGCATTATGTTCAACTACATCACTTATTTATGGCAAATACATGTAAAAACGATTCTGTCCAATTTTCCTTCTCAACTCTTCAAATTTTTTGGATGTGTTAATGGTTCATTTAATATTCCATATGATTTGCGATTGCTTGGAAAATAATCCCTTAACTATGCATTTAGAAGCTGTTGTTTTTTACCTAAGGCAGGGCTATAAACAAAACGGTGTTTGTGGAAGTGAAAGCGTTTGCATTTTCAACCATAAAAATTACCAAATGTGTTTCTGTAATATTTCATCACATCTGTAATAATTCCTTTCAGAAGACACGTTCCATTTTTTATGCTTGACAAAGTTAACATTATGTGTCGGTTATAATAAGGACGAGGGCAAAAGCATGGCGTAAAGTTAATGACATCATTTAGTAATCGTTTCCCAGGCTGTTTGGAAATTATAGATATTTATCAATTTAATCTATGGTCGAAAATATTATCCGCTATACGTTATCACATACCAGGCTAGTGCCCACACAAAAAATGACCAATTTGGGATTATGACCCGTCGACTAATGCTATTGTACCCGAAGTTTTTCTTCAAAATTCTGGGTTAGACCGATGTACTTGAGACCTTTTGGAAAACATGCACAACATTGGTCTAAAGGTCTCTTCCGATAATTTTGTATGTCCCCTTGTGTTGATGAGGTGTTTAAACCTCCTTTTGCTTGTAATGAAGTCCCAGCTACACAAAACTGACAAGTATTGCAACTGCTAGCATCGTTTGTGACGTCATTGAAGGTTTAATTCGTGGTTGGTTATAAACTAAAGACTCTTGACGATGGTAACTGGTGGACCAAGGAAGTGATTGAAAACGAAGGGACATACGTGTATGTAGTTGGGTTTGATGATTGGTCGGCAAAATGGGACCGTGCTTTTAATGAAAAATAAAATAAAAAATAAAAGGGAAGTAACAGGACACCACAACTACTTGCTTGTGTTAGTTTTTTTGTGTTTTGTGTGTTGCTTAGTGTTTGCGTATACCGTTTTCTGTGTCATTTTTATGTTCATTGTTTGCTTGTTTGTGTTTCGTTGTATATAGTGTTTTGGCAATTACTGTAAGGAGTGTGCCATGGCGAGACGAAGCCGAATCGGTTATGTCTGAGACACGTGTCCTTTGACGCTCTCGTTTCGGAACCCTGGGATGTTCCTTCATCAGTCGCTTGACTTATATGTGGTTCGTGTCCGATTGCTATACATTTCTAACAGTTATGTAAGGTTTTGTTTCAAATAGTTGTTGCTTGTGTTGAAGACGTTGTGATGGTGTGCTTGGTGTTCGTCTGTTTGTTTGTGAAGTCTTGCCTTCGCTACTTTATCTTTTGACTTTGTTCAAGTCGGTGAATTTAAAAAGTCTTTTGTAATAGTTTCTCTTGTATCTCTCCTGTTTCATACAAACCTATTTGGAATTATGCAGCCCATGCCAGATTTTCCTTGCCATTCAATGGGTTCTCCTTGAGTCTGCGCAGTAGTGAGTTAGTTTATGCTGATTCAAAGTGAAACTCTTTCGCCCACTCATCGTAGTCATCCAACTCACGCATTTCACATGAAAAAAGAAAACAAATCACTGCGTTCACCCCACTCAAACATTCACAAATCACAGACTTGAACCAAGTCTAATGTATCTTTTATGTTGTTGCTTCTTCTCATTGTTTGAGTTTCGTAACATTACAATTTGTGTGGTTTTTTTTTTTAAATCAAGACATGTTGACCACAAGTCGCTTGATTTTATTTGGTTCTATGTTCATGTTTGATTGCTGTGCTCTTCTAGCAGTGTTGCTGCAATGTTTAAAATTGTTCTTAAAGCGTCATTTCTGTTCGGTTGCTTGTCAAGTCTTGCCTTCACTGATTGTTTTGTTTCTTTGTTTCTTGGCGCTACTGATAAATTCAAACTTGGTGGAAACCTTATAATTTGAACAGCCGATCTTCCATGAAGGTGGTAAAGTAAACTATGCATAACTAATAGAATGGATGGGAAACCTCGTTTCAGGCAAGATGGACGGTTTGCACCCCATCAAGTTCTGTGTGGGCGCAGGGCTGTCTTGGAAAGAATGTTGGCTATAGATAACTAATATAATGTTTCAAATGCTGTAATACGTGATATCACTCAGGCCTAAAAGCGCAAAATTTAAATTTACTATATGCAGGGCGTAGCTTTATGCTTATTTACAAGAGAAAAACTAGGAATGACACTATCCGAAAAATAACTACCATCCTATTCATCGTCACAATTTTTCTACCTCCTTTTTCTCCTTCTTCCTGATTTTGTTGCCCTCTCTCTTCCTTCTCTCCCGCAGTTTCGTCCCAATGAGTTTTACCATAATCGAAAGTGCAATTAATATAAAAGAACTTTAATTTTTTAGTGTGCACCGATGTGCAATGCTAAATAATTGGCATATTTCTTTTAGGGAAGTGAAAGAACCACTATCGTCTATTCAAAATGAAAATTATCATGAATTGGGAATTGTCACTTGTTGATCAAGAAAATTGAGGGTTAGCATTTTCGTGTGAGAACTGTCACTTAATATTTTAATTCATCGATGAACATATATACGTAAGAACACGTGAGCTAAAAACACGGTTCAATAACCGCGGTAAGCTGTTACAATTTTTTTTACTGCGACCCCTTCCTATGCTGTAAATGGCACGAAGCACTCGCATTCACATATCCGCTATCACTCATCACGCACAAACTCTATCAGAGCAATGAATACATCGCTTTAAAGGGCAAAAGGTCTAATCCTGAAATATTCTTATTCACAAATAATCAAACTTTGAAAACATGAATATAAGACTTCATCTTTCTACAGTCACTGTCATTTCAGGTTTTACTCAGTAGAGATACCTTTGTCAAAATATCTCGGTATTCATTGTATTATCTTCAAACATATCTGCTTATGATATCAAGTACATGTATAACTGTTATTATCCATTTACCCTTCTCAACGCTTCAAATTTGTTAGATATGTAATTGGTGCATTTCATATTTTGTATAATGTGCAAGGGCGTGGGATGCGGAAGTTTAACTTTGCATTGAGAAAAAATTTTCTTCTGGCATTGGTCATAGCTAAACAGTGTTTGTGTTAGTGGAAGTGAGAGCTTGCTTGTATTTTGACACAAAGAAATAACCCAATGTGTTTCTGTGATATGATTTCAACCATGCTAGACAAACACTTTAAATTTCAAATGTTTCAGAATGTTTACATTCTGTTTCCGTTATAATAATAAGAAGAACATTATGAAAAAAATATCCCTCTCCAATAGTTCCTCGACGCAAAGAAATGATATAAATATTTAAAACTAAATTATTTGTTATAATATATTATTATCTAGATCTATAAGCTGCACATTGACCACATATAACTACTCTTTCGCAGCTGTCATACTTTTGAGACAATTCGGGCTTTATAAAATATAAAACAGTAGAATATGGCACTGTCATCAAAATCACAAGCATCTTATTCATTATAACAATGCTTTTCCCGCCTCCTCTTTCTCTTTTTCAGTGTTTTCCACTTGTTTTACTGTTTCTTTTCTTCCTTCCCCCTTCTCTTCCTCACCTTTGGGATTACCATTATCATACGTGCAATTATAAATAAAAAAAGACGTGTGCTAAAGAACAAAATGTGTTTACAAGCCCAATATTTGGCGTTGGTTTTCAGACAGTTAAAGACCAAATGAGCTCTCTGTTAGAATGCAAATATTTTGGCATAGGGGCAGGTCATTTGTTTCTAATCAAGAATCATTTAGGGGTTCTGGTGTTTTATGCAAGCGATTAGTAGACGGTAATTCAGTATTTTAAATAATTAAGTTCTTTTAAAAGTCTACGTCTACGTCCGACCCCTTCATAAGTTTGTATACGCTCCATTGCCTTACTTTCTGACTTGAGGACATAATGGACATCAAAAACAAAATACAAATAGATGCATGTGTCTTTAAGAAAAGCAATCAAGCTGCTCATAATCTGATCGATGCTTTGTTTTGAAGACTCGGCAGCAATCTCATCGAAAGCCCTGAAATATTTCAGAATATTATCGTTGACATATCTTTAATGATTTGGTCCTGTATTGTGAAACATTTCCTGACCTTTTCGAAGTGTTTGTGTTGTTCATATATTATCAATGAAATTATATATATATATATATATATATATATATATATATATATATATATATATATATATATATATATATATATATATGATGTATGTTTGTATAAGACAACATGAGGTAAATCGGAGGAATCTGTCTGACCGACTATGTATGCATGTTTGTATGTATTTATGCATGTATATGTGTATGTATGTATGTATGTATGTATGTATGTATGTATAGATGTGTGTGTGTGTATGTATGTATGTATGTATGTATGTATGTATGTATGTATGTATGTATGTATGTATCTATGTATGTATCTATCTATGTATCTATGTATGTATCTATGTATCTATGTATTTATGTATCTTTCTATGTATATATGTATCTATCTATGTATTTATGTATGAATCCATGTATCTATGTGTGCATGTATGTGTGCATATGTGTATGTATCTCTGCATGTGTGTATTTATGTGTGCATGTGTGTAAGTATGTGTGCATGTGTGTATGTATGTATGGTTAAATAGATAGGTAGGCAATTAGGTACATAGATGGGTGGATGGGTAGGTAGGTAGGTAGGTAGGTAGGTAGGTAGGTAGGTAAGCAGGTAGTATTAGTAGGTATCGACAAATCTAAAACTGTAGCACCAACACTGAAACTATTTGGTACACATGTGCAACCAGGATGCGAGATCTGAATTACTTTAAATGAGCATGCCATAATCAAAAAATGCATATGGGGGAATAATTAGAAATTCGTAAAAAAAAACCAAAAAAAAAACTTATACTGGTGGCCAGATTCGATTGACACTTGCCATGCAGATTACTTTTGGAAACCTTCGCTTAATGTGCACAAAGATTGTTAAAATTTGTATATTAATTATTTGTATTTTTGGGGGTTGTTTGGGTTTATTTGTCAAAAAATTTCGTTGCCTAAAATTGATTGTTTTCAAACTTTGTATGCATGTTCATAGCGGTGACTTCAGCTTGCTTTCTTTAAATTGAAGAAAAAAATTAATATTTGCAATATGAGAGGAATTTTACCTGAGTTCGGTCCAAAAAATTTCTTCTTTAATATTTTTTGTTTAATTGCTCTGAAATTTAATATGCAGAGTTCAAGCGATGCAGTTAGTCATATTTGTTTAAAGATGGTAATTTTTTGTTTCTGTATTCATTTTGCATTTTCCCTGAATTTTGTTAAGCTCCTCGTTCTGACACCACTTGCCAGGTTACTTTGAAATTCAACTGTATGCCCCTTGGGATAATCTGCATGAGTACATTTTGTTCAAAACAATAAGAAACATGCAATATTGTATTTTAGGGACAATTTTTTCCGCTTTTGTTCAGAATATACCGAATAAATAATGTGGTTTTTGATTAGCGTTTTATATGGTGACCTTTATATCTTGTCAAACTACAGTAAAACATTGAAAAAGAAAGTTGAACGTGATTTTAACAGGTTTGGTCTAAAATCAAAAATTCCATAATTCATCATGAGTATCAAGGTTGCATGTAGTTCTCATGTCATTCATTCACTGCCATTTGACTTTTGTGACACTCTAGGAAACACTTCAAATACCATGTCTTTGTGCATACAATAAACAGAATTTCAGTCGAATGTGCAGTGCTTGGCCAAAGATTGGAAAGGATATAGTCATGTTCACAACAATAAAAATGCGTAAGCTGATCTTAATTTGATCACCTATGTTAATTGGTTTTGTAAGTTTTCTAAAAATGGCTGCTCCAGTCGTACTGGAAGACTTCTCCCTGTAAGCTAGGGTTTCTGAATATTAAAAATGTAAACAATGGTTCGGTGTTATGCATTTTAGTCAATGTCATCTACTCTTTTTGAAAAATAAAGAAAGGTTAGCTCTGCCTATAAAATATAACAACTTTGCGAACTCATAAACTGTAACGGGATGATTGTCTTAAATATTATCACATAAATAGAAAGGGGTGAAGAAAACTGAGCAAACTGAAACATAATCATGCTCAGTGCCGGTATATTATTATTACGATCTACTGTTTTTACATGTATCGATAGTTCTGTTTGTTACATATATCGATAGCTCTGATGAACCTATCTCACTCTTTATTGGCAGATGTCATCACCTTGTAGTCTGTATGGGTCAGTCTTTCAGTATGTTTGTCAGTCCATCAGTCCGTTGTCTGTCTGGGAACCAAGTTTGTTGTGCTTGCAACCTATAAAGCACCCAATCAAAATTTACAGGCTTTGGTAAGTGCAATCTTTAAATGGTTTTCCAAAACAGAATGGAACCTTGTAGATATGGGTGGCAGAATGGGAAAACATTATGATTGTCATAAAGTAAAATAATTATATAGATGAGAGAGGTCTTATTTTTGTATTTTATAAATATGTTGCTAGAATATATTTGGTATACATAATGTATTTTTGAATCTTTACATAATACTTTTGTCTAAATTACTGTTTTAAGAAATCACACATTAGGTAGGTATCAAATCGCATTCTCTTTTTTTATAAAGATCATATAATTATCATATCTTTAAATGATGGTAAATATGAATAAGTATATGTAAGCCAATCGGAAGGCTTTACTGTGTTTAATCTCTACAGGTGATATATTATATTTTGCAAAATAATTAACGTGGAAGTATCTGAATGTCAGGTTTAGATGAATTTTTGGGTACAATTCTAGTGTTTTGGGGCAATTTTTCCTGTTTCGGTCGTAGAATCTGATGTCTTGAAGTCCCGATCGGATTGCAAAATGTTGACCTTTGCTGCACATTTCAGCTGTGTACAAGGTTGTAGATAATGCTCAAATACAAATGGGTATTCGTTCAAATTAAGTTAGCATTTACGAAAAAATGATAAAATTACCAATAATTGTTAGTCAGATTATCTTGAAAACCTGCATTCAAGTACATTAGGTTGACCTCATGTGTTCGTTACACTGTATAACTTATACATCCAATGGAAACTAGGGCAGCTAACATACCTAAACTGTAAAAATAGCGAACGCTAGACGCGTCTTTGAGCGTTCAAAATGTAGATGTTTGGGTTGAAATTTGAACGGCTAGTGCTCATGTTGTTAACACTAGTGTTCATATTAATAACCAGATATGAACTGAAAATGCTCACGTGTTTAATTATTATTGCAGTTGTGTGTAAATTTGAACCTTTGGCACATGTTTGCAACTTCATTGAAAGTATTATGATCAACATAATGAACAATATTCATTATGTTGAAAGTATTATGATCAACATAATGAACAATATAATATTCACCGCCGATTAACTCTAAAAGATCATGAAATATACAAATATGTAATAAGCTAGAATAAAAATACCTTCTTTGACTGCTGTCATTGTATCACCACTTTATATAGCAAGTGTAATTACCTTCAGCCAAGTCCTTCAAGCCATATATGCCAAACTGTGAAAGCTCATTAGATATGCAAATTATAAATTAGCTGACATGTGAAATGACTTTCAATATTGTTTTAACCTGGTATAATCATCAATGTACACAGCATGTTTTGCCAACTTTGATCAAGTAAATCCCAGTATATATCCCTAATTAGAAAAGATCATTGAAAATGCAAATTAGGAATTGGCTGAACGAAAAATGCTTAATGACTTTCAATAATGCTGTATCATAGTATCTTTAATGTATATAGCAAGTTTCATCAACTTTGGTCCAGTCAATTCAGATATATATCCCTAATTAGCAAAGTTCATTAAATATGCAAATTAGGAATTGGCTGAAGAGAAAAGGCTAAATGACTTTCAATGATATTGTATTATAGTGTCTTTAATGTACATAGCAAGTTTCATCAATTTTGATCAAGTCAATTCAGATAAATATCCCTAATTATGAAAATTCATTTAATATGCAAATTAGGAATTGGCTGAAGTAAAAATGTCTTTTGACTTTCAATAATGTTATATCACAGCATCTTTGATGTATAAAGCAAGTTTCAACAACTACAATCAAGTCAATTCAGATGTATATCCCTAATTGGGAAAGTTCATTAAATATGCAAATTTGGAATTGGCTGAAGTAAAATGCTTAAAGAACTTTCAAAAATGTTGTATTATATTAGCTCCAAATACATGTAGCAAGTTTCATCACCGTTGGTCCAGTCAATTCAAATATATATCCCTAATTAGCAAAGTTCATTAAATGTGCAAATTAGGAATTGGCTAAAGTTAAAACGCTTAATGACTTTCAATAATGTTAAATAATAGTATCTTTAATATACATACCAAGTTTGGTCAATTTTGATCGTGTCCAATCAGATATATATCCCTAATGAGGAAAGTTCATTATATATGCAAATTAGCAACTATCTTTCATATCACCCCTTAATGGTTCCCACTGCTGATATATCTTAGTGTGATCAACATCTCATCAAATTGTGTGCAGTTGTTTTTAATGTATATCTGTTTTTTCTAAATCATTAATTATGCAAATGAGCAAAAAGTATGCAAGCCACACCCACCAAAAACTAATCAGTTCTTGCCATTTGCTAACTGAATCTATGTACCAGATTTGATTCTGATCTGATCAGCCGTTTTTGAGATATCGGACCAACAGACAGACAGACAGACAGACAGACAGACAGACAGACAGACATCGCTGCGACATATGCTCACGTGTGTGAACACGTGAGCAAAAAATGATGCTCTAAACCTTAACACGATGTGTTTACAACCATCTCCTTCAAGTGTTCAAAAACCCAGCATTACAGAA
Source organism: Ptychodera flava (assembly GCA_001465055.1). Lineage (NCBI taxonomy): Eukaryota > Metazoa > Hemichordata > Enteropneusta > Ptychoderidae > Ptychodera > Ptychodera flava. The sequence goes on from LD346682.1 coordinate 68,122, forward strand.
ATTTTACAATACTGTAAAACAAGTAACATCCTTTCCTTTTTTTTACTTTACTATGGCTATATTAAATTTACTATTGCCTCGTGATGACCCTTGACCCGACTGCGATCGATATGGCATGGCCCAAAACACCGCTGCGTATTCACAGCTAGTGTATGGTATACCAGCCACTAAAAGATGAAAAGATTTCTTCACGTATTTTAGCTATTCCAGAGTACTATACAAACAATTTCAAACTATAATAATACAGATGCTTCAAACTTTAACACCTTTTGCTATTTTGGAGAGAAAACTTACGCTTTCTGGTCTTGATTTCATACGACCATATATTCAGCGTGTGTTAACAAGAAAATGACATTTAGGTATAACATTAATGTCTGTAGCAGGTTTCACCAAATTTGGTGAAATGATTTTAGAGTTATATCACTAATTACAAATCTTTATTGAATATTCAAATGAGTTATTTGTGAACTTTACACTTCTCTGTACTTCAAGCGACAATTGGATATTTATCAGATCAATATCTCATGAAATATGAACATAAGCCCTTAAATAACTTCACCCTACTACATACATCACAGCACAGTCAGATATCTGTCAGATCAGTTTATACAGCAGTATATAGAAAATTTAGTGCAGTTTTATCGGACTTATATGACTAATTGCAAATCGTATTGAATATGCCAATACGCTATGTATTAACTTGACACTACTCTGTGATTCACGCGACAATTAGATATTTATCAGATGAATATGTTTAGCAGATTTCACCTAATTTGATACAATAACTTCAGAGTTACATCACCAATTACAATGTTCATTGTATATGCAAATGAACTCCACACAACTAAATACTTGACAACACAGTCAGATATCTATCGATTCAGTAACTGCAGCAGATGTCATCAAATTTGGTGCAGTTATTTTGAAATTATATGAATTATTGAATAATTGAATAATTGAATAATATGAATAATTGAATAATCATATGACTACAATATTTCATTAAACATGCAAATAAGTTATTTATTTATTTGACACTGCCCAATACTTCTCAGTACAGTTAGATGTCTGTCAGATCAATATCTGTAGCAGGTATATTGAAGTTTGGTGGAGGCATTTAATAGTTATATCCCCAACTACAAAAGTTCATTAAATATGCAAATGAGCAGATAATTGACATGACACTCACATTAACATAAAAAAGTTCTGAGATTGTCATGTGTGAAAAGTTTTGTTAAATTTTGTGCAGTATTTATCGATATATGCCGACACTGTCATTACTGTCTCCATAGGGAAACCATTATGTGAAAAAAAATGACATTCATAACTTCATTTATATGCAAGAGACACTAGCAAAATCTAATCAGTTCTTGCCATTCTCATATGTGACCTGTCTACAGAATTTAACTTAAATCCGTTCAGGCGTTTTTGAATTGTAATGTAGACAGACACACACACACACACACACTAACACACACACTAAAACACAAGGACAGACAGATAGACAGACAGATAGACTGACATCGCTTCGACATTTGCTAACCTGTTTGTACACGCAAGCTAAAAATGATACATGTAGTCTCTTTATCTTGTCTTTTACTCCAGAATGATTTGATGCATTATTTTGCGTAAAAGATATACATTTGTATTCCACTCTTTTGGGCTAAATTTAAAGGTATACTGTCACCTTGAATACAAAGGATTGTCCCTTTGACCATATATGGGCATATTTAGAATACAGGTGACTGTATACCTTTAAGTTTGATCCCTGTCTCATTAACGTACAATTTATAGTTTGAATTTTGTAGATCAAGCTTTCTAGGGTAACCTGTTCCCAAATCGGGGGTGATATGAATCTTTCTCTCCTGTGACATTAATATAAACAATATACTCGGGTCGGAGCCTGACCAACTTGCAAACGGTGGCAGAACATAACCCCGCTAGGATTGGGTAACTCACATAAATGTGCATATTTTACATATTATTCGCCTTTAATTAGCAAACAATACTAAATGTAGCAATTATAATTTGCATGCATCAATTGAATATACATCTTTGTCATAGTAAAACCAACCTATGAAAATTACGTAGTTAAAGTTTCTATGACGTCATTTCTAAAGTTTTTTTATTTTCTTCCTCTTTAAAAACTATGCTACTGGACCTGTCTAATGGATTGCATACTGTCCAATTTCAGATTTTTTTTTTGCGCGAAAGGCGAAATTTGACTCTTTTTTCATGTCTGGTGATTAGGGGGGCACTCTTCATCCGAGCCAAGCAGCGACATTTGCATATTGACCAACAGGTAGAATTGACGTCATTTGTTCTACGCTATTGACACGAAAGTGTATTTAGCGATCCTTGCGTAAATTAAACCACAAACAAAGTCACCTATATAAACATTACTCACAGACGCCAAGTTAACACTAGCAAGGAAGCCACATCGGTGGTCCAGCTGTAGGGATTTGTCAACTTGCCCCAGCGAGGACAGTGTTGACCAGAATTCAGAAAGTGATTTCAAGGGGAATTGGTTTGAAGGTGCATAGGCATACCAATTTGAACCCCAGGCATCCGGACGAGTTGCTCCGAGTCAGAGTCGGAGTCTGACTCATAAGGACAAAGCGCAAGTGGATAAAGCAATAGAAGGGTTGGGACAGATTGGAAAGTCCGATGAGGCCAAGTTTCATGTCTTTGTAATAAATAAGACAGTATCAGTCTTAGGCTGAATTTTTCACGGTTGATTTTATTCTACAAAAGATGGAGCAATCCCGCGCCTAAGTGTTTCCATTCAATGACTAAAACACCTGCATTGCATGTTGTACCTGCAGTACAGTAGCATTAGGTTTTGCCTTGGTAGCGGAGTTGAACGTCCAACTTTGACAGAACTATCATTTTGTTGGAGCAAGAGACAAATAGTGCAATCGCGAGCCATGTTACAGTGCATTTTCAGAGCAAACGAATCATGCAAAAAGTGATATGTTACGCCTATTCAGTACATGTTTCGGATGAAGAAAAACAAAGCTTGTCGCCGCATTGTCGGGTCGCCATTTTGAATCGCCGTCTTCACTCCTGTGTAGATACGGGAAATTTCATGCCACTAAAATGTTTCCCGATGAATGAGGATGTGACATCGCCTGTCATCCTTCTTGTAATGTTTATTTTCCATATTTCGCACGAAAGCAGTTATGGCTTATACTATAGTACACCTTATCTGACAGCCTGACAGGTCATTTTAATTTACTCCATCGGCACGTCGATCTACCGTACGCATATAATGTAACGCTACGACACCGTTGGTGATCTCGTGAAAACACCGCAATTGGGATCTTGTTTGACAGGACCATGTCACTAAAAGCCAAAAAAAACCTGTTTAGACACTACAATGTTCGCAGGGTTTACATTCTTAACAAAGGAAGCCCTTGCCTCACACCCTTGCCAGCCTTACAGACATGGAATTTGCGAAGGTGTGAAAGACTGTTAGCCGGGATTAAGATAAATCGTCGACTGAACATCGAAAGGCCGAAAAAAAAGTCGAATGAGTCGGGCAAAAGGTGAACGCCTACCGGTAACTTTCACTTGCCTTTTATCTGGACAAAGGGAGCGATAAGCAATGCAAGGCAGTGACGTAAGCTAATTTCAAGACCCAAAGAGTGGTTTTACGTTTGGTTGTATGGGCATGTCATAGGCACTTTAAAGGGAAACCTAAGTCCAGCGACTTTGACAGTTTATCTCTTCCAAAATCACCCTTGAGTAAAATGCAGCTCAAATTTGCAACATAATTGCACGCGCTGACGACTACGGCGCGACGAAAAGAGAAGTTCAAGTAGACGACATTTATGGAAATGAGTCCGGAATTCCATGGGCGCGAAAGGGCTCATGGGAGAAGCGTGCGTGACGTCATCGGCGATACAGACGATTGTAGCTTGCAGCTGGAGGAGTATTGTGAACAGTTCAGCGCGTTCGTAAGACGACTATGGAGAGTTCGGACACCGATATTTCTGACATCGAGTATTACTTTTCCCTGACTGAAATCAAACCATACTAATTTGAACCTGTCCAAGATATGTAATAATTAGAAAGCATCTCAAAACATCGTTCATATCTTGGTTGCTTGCGTTTTGTGTATGATTCAGCGGATGGAGTCACTGTGCTAGTAGGCCCTACAGACCCCGAACTGGATTGGAGAGACTGAGTGACCCTGCGATCCTTCAACGCTACGTTTCTAAAACAGAGTTTTCTGTATCAGTCGCTTAAAATTAACTTTTGGTTCGTGAATGATACGGAATGATTGACTGATTGTATGTGTTACCGTGTAAGTCGAGCTTGGCCAGATCTTTAAGGTTGCGAAATCTCCGATATGTATCAGAAAATATTTATTCGCGATTTGACAAATCTATTATAGTGTCGTCTGTTTTTCGAAGCTGGTGTCGAACTTAGGAAGTCAGACTTACTCAGATCTACAAAGTGATGAAATCGCCGATATAATGAATATTTGCCCGCTATTTAAAAAATAGTATCGTCTTAAAGCTTGTTCCGGCGCAATTGATATTTATCGGGTAAATATAATATCGGCGATTTCTCACATCCGGCGTGCCGAGACACATTAGGCAAAAAGTCACTCCAATATCTTGTAATATCAATATTACAAGGTATAGTCCCGAAATTGCCTATATTTATTGGTTATAAATCGGAGGTTTGGCAGACCCGGGATGTCAAGATAAGAGACGCTTTGTGTAGTTTCGTCTTCGGATTTTAGAGTCCCGAAACTTGATCGCCAATATTAATATTTATCTGGTTAAAACCGGCGATAGTAGGCTGACTCAGCATGTCAAGATACGAACCGCATTGTGTGGTATCGTCTTGTATCGGTATCAGAATCCCGAAATCCCTTATAAAACAATCATCCTGAAAGAATTAGAACATAACGTTGTATCTTTTACAGATTTTTAAACTCGCCCGACTTTCTTTAGCCACTGTCTTCGAAAAAGCTGTTCTGTGGGAAGACGGTAAAATCTGACTCCGTTCGTTCTTCCCTGGGTGATTTTTGCACTCAGCTGAACAACAGTTAACTATTTTTTATGCTACTGAGCATTAAAGAGTCGTAACGTGCAGAACTGCACTCCTGCAGTCATAGACTCCAATCCTTTGGTAGGCTGTCACACACGTTCGTGTATCGCCGATGACGTCACGCACGCTCCTCCCATGAGCCCTTTCGCGCCCATGGGATTCCGAGCTCATTTCCATAAATGTCGTCTACTTCAATGTCTCTTTTCGTCGCTCCGTAGTCGTAGGCGCGTGCAATTATGTTGCAAATTTGAGCTGCATTTTATTCAAGGGTGATTTTGGAAGAGATAAACGGTCAATGTCGCTGGACTTAGGTTTCCCTTTAATGTGTGATAGAAAACGCTCAATACAAATAGAACAGAAAACAAACAGAAACATTAAGAGTTCAATATTTGTCCAAAGTTTATAAAAATCACACTTCAATGACTTCGATTTGGCAGCTTTCGTCTACGGCTACCATGATTATAATCATGTTCATTTATTTATGAGTTTTGTGTCCTTTTTTTCATTTCCGATTAGGACTTATGATAGATAAATTTCAAATCAAGTAGTTGTTGTATGATCTCAAATCAATATAATTGGTTCATTGTCTTGGTGTTCCTTCCTGTCATTTAATTCTCTGAGTTGCAGTAGCATGTTTTGCACGAGAACGTTCCAAGAAGAACCTCATAGAAATTGAGAACATATAGGTATACATGCACTACAAACAAAAAAACAGTGTTTTTGTATTTTACATTCAGTGTTGATTCCATCAACTCATGAATTCTTTGTCTTTAAATGTATAATAAGACGTTCTCCTTCCACTGTACATGTATTTCGTCACGTTCGATATCTGTATGCACTAACGGTTTGGTCCGATGTATCACGCATAACTTATTAGTTTGAAATTGTCTTTGCGACATTCAATTTGTTACAATTTAACAAGTATAGCGTGAATTGCCAGACTAAAAGGTGTCCATCATGTACTGACGGAGCTTTTGGCTTGTAGGTGACATTTGTAAGCATGATTCCGAACGGCAGTTTCTATTTTTTGCGTAATTTCCATTTTATTTTACATTCGTCTTTGACATAAAACATAATCGTTATTCCAAATGACATCACTAATGTTTTACGTCCACTTGTGCATCATTATTCTACTCGTCAAGTCCTTGCTGGAAATGTCTCTATCCCAAAACATAATCTCACACCAACAAAAACTCAAATTACGTTCGCTGCTGCAAAACATTGGAACTGATCACTTCCCTCCTCAATTAAACAGACAGCATCAAGGCAAAAATTTAAAAAGGAGTTCAAACAAAACCTCCTCCATTCTATGGTTGATTGATTAAGTTTCTCTTCCTTCTTAATTTGTCAGACTTCATTTCTTTTCATTAAGTATTTTCAGTTATAAGTGTTGTTGTACTGTTTCTTTTTTTATTTCTTTATTTCATCCCTTTCCTAAATTATGATATTCTTTGTTGCTTTTTTTTCCCCACCAAGTTTATTATGTATGTAGTATCAGAGTATGCACCTATTTTGTTCTACATGTATAATATTTTTGCAACTCTAAATACCTTCATTATATAAAATTATTTATTCCATAAATTTTGTTGGGGCCATGAAGGAAGATTAGTTCTGCCGAACTATATTTCATTGTCCCCACCAATTGTACATACAGTCATATTCATGAAATGTAAAACATTTCTTATGGTGAAATTTATTATTATTATTATTATTATTATTATTATTATTATTATTATTATTACAAGTTTAGGGGCTATAAGTATTATATAGAAATCTAATAACAGTTCATTGAAGCTGTGGAAATTCTGAAAAAGAGGTGTTCGAATGCAGGCCCATCGTGGCAGTCGTGGGCGTGCACAAAATAAGGCACAGCAACTGTGGAGAGTCTATGCCAGTGTATTTGCTGCAAATATACCTTCACGCACGCGCACTCGTTTGCCAGTGTAGTCTGCCAATATGAGCATGCGCAATTGAGTTTACTACGCGTGAATATGTGGTCTGTACACTAGGTCTCGTGCTATAATCTTGTCGTTGAGCTTTGCATGTTGACAGAAAATGGAATTACTGCAGAGAATACTTTTCAGGATATCACAAGTGAGTCCCTAAGGTAACAAGTGGGACGTTTAGGAAATCCTTTCAAAAAGTTCACGCTGCCTGTGGGCATTTTGTGGAGTATAAGCTTATACGTACCTGGAGCGACGGTACACAGTATTTCTACTGTACATATTCATGATATTGCCAGATAATATGCGATGGAATTTTGCGTTTCACGTCGTTCAATCATTCAGATGGAAATGCCAGCCTTCTCCAAACTTTGAAAAAATCAGGGTGACAGACTTTGGAATGCTAACTCTTGTATAACAATGACCTAATTTAGTGAGATGACCTTTGTATTCGAGGTCGGCAACAGTTTTTGATTTTCGAGAACTTTCATCATGGCGGATTCACTGAAACAGTGAGTATTCAACAAATTTTTCATATGTCCATGTAGCACATTTGTGCAAAAAATAAGCGAGTCCACAGGCCTTTGGCGAATCAATAAATTCGTTTTTCACCAAGCTGAAAGGTTGAAAGATGCGTCCGTCACTTTGGGACGAGCTAGATAAATGCAGTCAAACCCAGCTGGGCATAGAAATTTGCGATATAGTACGACCGGCCGTGCGGTGGAACTTTGCAACAAAGTTTCCATATCTGAACTGACGTACTTGAATGACAGGCACAGGGTATGATGGCCAATAAAAATGCATTCTCGTTGCATTTTGATAATAATGTATCAATCATAATGACACGGAAATTATGCCTCCTCCCAACAGAAGGGCCATGGTCTATTTTTAGCCCTACTACAGTATATCTCAGTGCTGAAAAGGTCATATTGTTGTCATGTCGTCATGACGACTTTTAAAATTTGCATACAACTGTGAGAGTGCAACGGGTTGTTTATAGGTCACAAAACCTTTGAATCCTACTGTCGCCCATTACACCTGTTTCCTTGGGCATTAAAGGTGTGCAAGTATACACATCAAAAGATTAGAAAATTCACTTCATGGGCAGAACCTTGTAAAATAGCCGTTTCTTGTCTGGTTAACGAAAAAAGATACCCCTGATCTAAAATATGCATGGGCTACCAGCCAGTGTCACCGGGCTACTAACTTCAGAATATGGTTGCCCAAGTGGACTACCAGGGGAAAAAAGTTAATTTCCAGCCCTGGGCAATATTAAACATGAAACATTTAACTTGTAATATTTCCCCTTGTCTTGGCCTGCGGGGTTTTAAAAAAATGTTTCAAGGTATACAGGGACCATGTTCAAATTTAGTCATTGCTACCATGGAAAGGGGAGATCAAGCTAATCATCAGAATCATAGAGTTTATGGGGTCACGCCAGGTCACACAAAAACTAATGCACCACTACATGGCCATAATTTTACTTTAGTTGAACAATCAGAAATAATTTATCTTCATTATTCTTCCTGGAATGAGGCAAAGAAATCAAAATAAATTATTATAAAATGAACATTATTATAAGTCGTTAATTATAAATCCATAAAATAAATAAGTACCAGTGAATTATGTTTTAAATAAAACAAAAAAAACTGTGCGCTACTGTTAATGTTTCTGATAAATAACGGTACATTGGGTTATAAAGGGAATTCGGTTCATAAAATTAATTTGAGATTCAAGTAGAATTAATTTTAGCACATAAAATTAATTTGAAGGCATAAAATTAATTCGATGAATGCATAATAAGTTGGTACTATACTCTATAACATTTATTTGGGATGACTGCATGAAACAAAATTAAAAATGTTTGAAAAATTATTTCTGGTCTATATAAAATTAATTCAAACACACTAAAATAAACGGAAAACAAATTTTGATAACAATGGCCCCAATGTACATTATCTTAATTATTCTTCCTATAAATGAAGGCAAAGCAATTACAATTATTATTATTATTATAGAACAAACGTTAAAAGTTGTTACTTAGAAATCCATAAAATAAATAAAAAACAGTGAATTATGTTTTCACATAGACCCTTTCAAGGGTCTATTGTTTTAAATAAAAAAGCTGTGGTTCCCAAATAGGTTACTATGGCAACATAAAACAAAAATGAACATTGAGTTCATGCTGTGATAAATACACTTAGGAGAGCATTTGCATAGTTACAGGGATTACTTTTAATGGAATTTTGAAAAAAAATTGAAATTTTAAAACGCAAATAGGTTACTATGGAAACACAGGGCAGTAAAAATGGATATCATATTTTGTCTTTCTAATCTAAAATAACCCTTTGGTATAATATTTCTGTTGATTAATGGATTTTTACACAGGATATTTGGTCTTTCTTACCCAAGATATCCCTTTGATATAACACATTCTGTTGATTACTGGATTTTAGGTGGAATCTTTGAAAAACTGGTAATTTTTACTCCTGGATGGTTGCCATGGAAACATCTCACATTAAAATGAGTGTGATTTTTTTTGGTGTGCTAACCAGAAAAACCCTTATTATCAATTTTTTACATCAATCAATAGTTCTTTAATAGGAATTAGGGAAAAAGTTACATTTTTAATCCCAAACTGGTTACCATGGCAACTCGGAACATTAAAATAAGTCTGGTGTTTTGTGTTGTCTGACCCAAACTCCCCCACTAGATAATTTTCATAACAATCAAAGTTACTTTTCATGGGATATTAGAAAAACTGAAATTTTCAACCCCTAAAATGGTTACCATGGAAACATGGGGCAGTGAAATCGATATCATATTTGGTCTTTTCGACCCAAAATACCCTTATGGTGAAATTTTCACGGAAATTGAACCTATTGTTATTCGCGTTATTATTTCTATATAATACTTATATTAAATACTTAGAGGTTATTACCCAATATCGCCTGTTCCTGTGTCGTATCAGCATGAGTGTCATTTGTGCTGCGTCAGACACGAGACGAAGTCGAGTGTCTGACGCAGCACAAATGACACGAATGCTGATACGACACAAGGAACAGGCGATATTGGGTAATAACCGATTTATCATATACTCATGCCCATACTTTTAGGGAATTTTTACTAATAGAACGAAAAACCTTTAATTTTGAGGCTTTACTTTATTACGCCTTGCGCATAAATATCAGAATGTTTATGTGAACAGGCTTCATTCATAAAGTATACGACGAAAATGTCAACATCACGCGCGACATCGCTGCAAGTCGTCCATATCTCAATGAAACCCAAGAAGAAAGACACCGGGATACAAAAATCGTCATACAGAAGGAACATTTTAAGGTGCAATATGCTATTACAACTGTAACCGATCAAAAACTGCTCAGCTTTAAATCTATCTTGATTTCGATCGCCGTACGGCACGGAGCTCGCGCGGAGAGGGGACGCCATTTTGTTAGTTTACCTTTAGAGTTGCCATGTCAACAGTCGTCGCGCGCGCGACATCACTGTCACGCCACGCGCTCACTACCTGTTCGGTTGAGACCGTGCACAGTGCCGGCGCCGTGCGAACGGCAGAATGTTTGCTAGAACTTGACCAAAAAAATACCATGGGAAAACATTTCAAGACTCAACGTGATATTTCCGTATTTTGCAACCAGAAATACCCGTGTTCCTCGAAGCCCTTCAAGTTTTTACGTCGGCGACATCGCTTCGCAGGCGGGGAGCGGCAGCCATTTTGTTGTTTACGTTGTTTACAAACAAACTGCTAATGTAGTTCGGGACAACTCTAAAACTGGTGACGTTCATCGTGCATATCTCGACGTTTACCGTGAAATATCACGGCTGATATTTTACGTTGAACGTCACTAGGATGTAGCAATATGGGCATGGGTATATGATAATTATATTAATTATTATTACAAGTTTAGGGGCTATAAGTATTATATAGAAATCTAATGACAGTTCATTGAAGCTGTGGGAATTCTGAAAAAAAGGTGTTCGAATGCAGGCCAATGGTGGCAGTCGTGGGCGCGCACAAAACAAGGCACAGCGACTGTGGAGATAGTCTATGCCAGTGTATTTGCTGCAAATATACCTTCACGCATGCGCACTCGTTTGCCAGTGTAGTCTGCCAATATGAGCATGCGCAATTGAGTCTACCTGGACGTGAATGTTTAGTCTGTACACTACGTCTCGTGCTATAATCTTGTCGTTGAGCTTTGCATGTTGACAGAAACTGGAATTACTGCAGAGAATACTTTTCAGGACATCACAAGTGAGTCCCTAAGGTAACAAGTAGGACGTTTAGGAAATCCTTTCAGAAAGTTCACGCCGCCTGTGGCCATTTTGTGGAGTATAAGCTTATACGTACCCGGAGTATTTCTACTGTACATATTGCCAGATGATATGCGATGGAATTTTGCGTTTCACGTCGTTCAATCATTCAGATAGAAATGCCGGCCTTCTCCAAACTTTGAAAAAAATCAGGGTGACAGACTTTGGAATGCTAACTCTTGTATAACAATGACGTTGACGACATTTGTATTCGAGCTCGGCAACATTTTTTGATTTGAGAACTCTCATCATGGCGGATTCACTGAAACAGTGAGTATTCAACAACTTTTTCCTATGTCCATGTAGCACTTGTGCAAAAATAAGCGAGTCCACAGGCCTTTGGCGAATCAATAAATGCGTTTTTCACCAAGTTGAAAGGTTGGAAGATGCGTCCGTCACTTTGGGACGACCTAGATAAATGCAGTCAAACCCAGCTGGGCATAGAAATTTGCCATAGTATAACTTTGTTCTGGAGACGACCGGCCGTGCGGTGAAACTTTGAAACAAAGTTTCCATATCTGAACTGACGTACTTGAATGACAGGCACAGGAAACGATGGCCAATAAAAGCGCATTCTCGTTGCATTTTGATAATAATGTATCAATCTAAATGACACGGAAATTATGCCTCCTCCCAACAGAAGGGCCATGGTCTATTTTTAACCCTGCTCCAGTATGTCTCAGCATAGACCCTCGAGTTTTTTCTCGAGGGTCTATGGTTTCAGTGCTGAAAAGGCCATATTGTTGTCATGTTGTCATGGCGACTTTTAAAATTTGCATACAACTGTGAGAGTGCAACTGGTTGTTTATAGGTCACAAAACTTTTGATTTCCACTGTCGTCCATTACACCTGTTTCCTTGGGCATTAAAGGTGTGCAAGTATACACATCAAAAGAATAGAAAATTCACTTCATGTGCAGAACCTTGTAAAATAGCCTTTTCTTGTCTGGTTAACGAAAAAAGATACCCCTGATCTAAAATATGCATGGGCTACCAGCCAGTGTCACCGGGCTACCAACTTCAGAATATGGTTGCCCAAGTGGACTACCAGGGAAAAAAGTTAATTTCGAGCCCTGGGCAATATTAAACATGAAACATTTAACTTGTAATACTTCCCCTTGTCTTGGCCTGCTGGGTTTAAAAAAAAGTTTAAAGGTATACAGGGATCATGTTCAAATTTAGCCATTGCTACCATGGAAAGGGGAGATCTAGCTAATCATCAGAATCATAGAGTTTATGGGGTCACGCCAGGTCACACAAAAAATAATGCACCACTACATGGCCATAATTTTACTTTAGTTAAACAATCAGAAATATATAATTTGTCTTCATTATTCTTTCTGGAATGAGGCAAAGACATCAAAATAAATTATTATAAAATGAACATTATTATACGTTGTTAATTATAAATCCATAAAATAAATAAGTAACAGTGAATTATGTTTTAAATAAAACAAAAAAAACCTGTACGCTCCTGTTACTGCTTGTGATAAATATTATGGTACAATGGGTGATAAGGAGGATTGGGTTCGGATACTAGTAAAATCAATTTCAGGTCATAAAATTAATTTGAAGGCAAAAAATTAATTCGATAAATGCATAATAAGTTAGTAATATACTATGTAGCACTTATTTGGGATGACTGCATGAAACACAATTAAAAATGCTTGAAAAATTATTTCTGGTCTATGTAAAATTAATTCTAACACACTATTAAAATTAACGGAAAACATAATTTTGACCAAAATGGCCCCAATATACATTATCTTTATTATTCTTTCTAGAATGAAGGCAAAGAAATTACAATTATTATTATTATTATTACAGAACAAATGTTAAAGGTTGTTACTTAGAAATCCATAAAATAAATAAAATACAGTGAATTATGTTTTAACATAGACCCTCTCGAGGGTCTATGGTTTTAAATTTAAAAAAAAACTGTGGTTACCGAAATGGTTACTATGGCAACATAAAACAAAAATGAACATGGAGTTCATGCTGTTATAAATACACTTAGGAGAGCATTTAAATAGTAACTGGGATTACTTTTGATGGACTTAGGACAAAATTTGAAATTTTAAAACGCAAATAGGTTACTATGGAAATAAACACAGGGACGTAAAAATGGATATCATATTTTGTCTTTCTAACCCGAAATAACCCTTTGGTATAATATTTCTGTTGATTACTGGATTTTTACACTGGATATTTGGTCTTTCTAACCCAAAATGTCCCTTTGATGTAACACATTCTGTTGATTCCTCAATTTTAGATGGAATCTTTGAAAAACTGGTAATTCTTACTTCTGAATGGTTGCCATTGAAACATCTAACATTAAAATGAGTGTGATTTTTTTTGGTGTGCAAACCAGAAAAAAACCTTATTATCAATTTTCACATCAATCAATAGTTCTTTAATAGGAATTAGGGAAAAGTAACATTTTCAATCAAAGAATAGTTACCATGGCAACTCAAAACATTAAAATAAGTCTGGTTTTTGTGTTCTCTGACCCAAACTCCCCCCGCTAGATAATTTTCATATCAATCAAAGTAACGTTTCTTTGGATATTAGAAAAACTGAAAATTTCAAACCTAAAATGGTTACCATGGAAACATGGGGCAGTGAAATAAATATCATATATGGTCTTTTCGACCCAAAATACCCTTATGGTGAAATTTTCACGGAAATCGCACCTATTATTATTCGCGTTATTATTTCTATATAATACTTATATTAATTAATTATATTAATTATCATTATTATTACAAGTTTAGGGGCTATAAGTATTATATAGAAATGTAATAAGAGTTCATTGAAGCTGTGGGAATTCTGAAAAAGAGGTGTTCGAATGCAGGCCCATGGTGGCAGTCGTGGGCGCGACAAAACAAGGCACAGTGAGAGTCTATGCCAGTGTATTTGCTGCAAATATACCTTCACGCATGCGCACTCGCTTGCCAGTGTAGTCTGCCAATATGAGCATGTGCAATTGAGTTTACCAGTGCTTGAATGCGTAGTCTGTACACTACATCTCGTGCTATAATCTTGTCGTTGAGCTTTGCATGTTGACAGAAACTGGAATTACTGCAGAGAATACTTTTCAGGACATCACAAGTGAGTCCCTAAGGTAACAAGTAGGACGTTTAGGAAATCCTTTTAGAAAGTTCACGCCGCCTGTGGCCATTTTGTGGAGTATAAGCGTATATGTACCAGGCTGAAGCGACGGTATACAGTATTTCTACTGTACGTATTGCCAGATAATATGCGATGGAATTTTTCGTTTCACGTTGTTCAATCATTCAGATGGAAATGTCGGCCTTCTCCAAACTTTGAAAAAAATCAGGGTGACAGACTTTGGAATGCTAACCCTTTTATAACAATGACGTTGAAGACATTTGTATTCGACCTCGGCAACATTTCTTGATTTGAGAACTCTCATCATGGCGGATTCACTGAAACAGTGAGAATTCAACAACTTTTTCCTTTGTCCATGTGGTACTTGTGCTAAAATAAGCGAGTCCACATACCTTTGGCGAATCAATAAATGCGATTTTCACCAAGCTGAAAGGTTGAAAGATGCGTCCGTCACTTTAAGACGAGCTAGATAAATGCACTCAAACCCAGCTGGGCATAGAAATTTGCCATAGAACGACTTTGTTCTGGAGACGACTGGCCGTGCGGTGGAACTTTGCAACAAAGTTTCCATATCTGAACTAACGTACTTGAATGACAGGCACAGGAAACGATGGCCAATAAAAACGCATTCTCGTTGCATTTTGATAATAATGTATCAATCTAAATGACACGGAAATTATATCTCCTCCAACAGAAGGACCATGGTCTATTTTTAGCCCTGCTACAGTATGTTTCAGTGCTGTAAATGCCATATTGTTGTCATGTTGTTATGGCGACTCTGAAAATGTGCATACAACTGTGAGAGTGAAACTGGTTGTTTATAGGTCACAAAACTTTTGAGTCCCACTGTCGTTCATTACACCTGTTTCCTTGGGCATTAAAGGTGTGCAAGTATACACATCAAAAGACTAGAAAATTCACTTCATGTGCAGAACCTTGTAAAATGGCCCTTTCTTGTCAGGTTAACGAAAAAAAAAAACCTGATGTAAAATATGCATGGGCTGCCAGCCAGTGTCACCGAGCTACCAACTTCAGAATATGGTTGCCCAATTGGACTACCAGGGAAAAAAGTTAATTTCGAGCCCTGGGCAATATTAAACATGAAACATTTAACTTGTAATATTTCCCCTTGTCTTGGCCTACTGGGTTTATAAAAATGTTTAAAGGTATATAGGGATCATGTTCAAATTTAGCCATTGCTACCATGGAAAGGAGAGATCTAGCTAATCATCAGAATCATAGACTTTATGGGGTCAAGCAAGGTCACACAAAAATTTATGCACCACTACATGGCCATAATTTTACTTTAGTTAAACAATCAGAAATATATGATTTGTCTTCATTATTCTTCCTGGAATGAGGCGAAGAAATCAAAATGAATTATTATAAAATGAACATTATAATACGTCGTTAATTATAAATCGATAAAATAAATAAGTACCAGTGATTTATGTTTTAAATAAAACAAAAAAACCTGTACGCTCCTGTTACTGCTTGTGATAAATATAATGGTACATTAGGTGATAAGGAGGATTGGGTTCGGATACTAGTAGAATTAATTTCAGGACAAAAAATTAATTTGAAGGCATAAACTTAATTCGATAAATGCATAATAAGTTGGTAATATACGATGTAACACTTCTTTGGGATGAATGTATGAAACACAATAAAAAATGCTTGAAAAATTATTTCTCGTCTATGTAAAATTAATTCTCACACACTAAAATTAACGGAAAACATAATTTTGACCAAAATGGCCCCAATATACATTATCTTTATTATTCTTTCTAGAATGAAGGCAAAGAAATTACAATTATTATTATTATTGTTATTATTATTATTATTATTATTATTATTATTATTATTATTATTATTATTATTATTATTATTATAAAACAAATGTTAAAAGTTGTTACTTAGAAATCCATAAAATAAATAAAAAACAGTGAATTTTGTTTAACAAAGACCCTCTTGAGGGTCTATGGTTTTAAATAAAAAAAAAATGTTGTTACCGAAATAGTTACTATGGCAACATAAAACAAAAATTAACATGGAGTTCATGCTGTTAAAAATACACTTAGGAGAGAATTTTCATAGTAACTGGGATTACTTTTAATTGACTTAGGAAAAAAATGAAATTTTAAAATTCAAATAGGTTACTATTGAAACACAGGGTAGTAAAAATGGATATCATATTTTGTCTTTCTAACCCGAAATAATCCTTTGGTATAATATTTCTGTTGATTACTGGATTTTAACACTGGATATTTGGTCTTTATAACCCCAAATATCCCTTTGATATAACATATTCTGTTGATTACTGGATTTTAGATGGAATCTTTGAAAAACTGGTAATTTTTACTCCTGAATGGTAGCCATGGAAACATCTCACATTAAAATGAGTGTAATTTTTTTTGGTGTACTAACCAGGAAAACCGTTATTATCAATGTTTACATCAATCAATAGTTCTTTAATAGGAATTAGGAAAAAAGAAACATTTTCAATCCCAGAATAGTTACCATGGCAACTCAAAACATTAAAATAAGACTGGTTTTTGTGTTCTCCGACCCAAACTCCCCCAACTAGATAATTTTCATATCAATCTAAGTAAATTTTCATTGGATATTATTCTCGCGAGCCAGAGCAATAATTTCTGCTCCGCTGACCTACGCAAAAATCAAGCTCTGGCAGATTACGCCGGGAAAATGCGGAAGTATGAATATGGGTTAATTAATTATTCATGAGAACATATCATCCGAATTAGCCAATCACGAATCCGTTTTACAAAGTCATTTCGGGTCGATCGTAAGCTCCTCATTGTCTGTGTGTACACAATCGAGCTTTGAGGGCCTGAGATCCTCTGGTTCCGTTGCATCTCTTCCGATATATGTTGCATTAAATCCGACAGCTTTCAAAATTTTGACAGCTTTTCTGTCATGATCGAGAGCAACGACGACACCATGTGAATACTATGGCTACGGTATGTACACAGACTACGGCCAGCAAAGAACCCGGCGCGGTCCGACTGCAAGGTCGTCCCCGTACACTCAGTGTGACTATTTTCGGACGATCTCAGTTCGGACATTTAAAGACATGCTGTTCGTTGTACTCACTTCACTCCGTAATGATAGCGTTTTACAAGTCATGATTCCGCATATTAAGTCAGGTGACACTGCTGTCCCGTTTTGAATAGTTAGTTTTTTCGGTAGAAGCTATTTCGGGCGCTATAAAACTGCGCGAAGTTAACACACCGTACGATACAACAAGGTGTCGAAAGCAACACACAGAGACAGCCCATGTCCGATGTAAGTACCATACATGTCGAAATATAGTTGCGTCGTCCATGGATTGAACGGAACTAATTTATCACAAAATTTTCACAAACAGTTTTCTAAACACATCGAAATTGAAACTCGAGGGTTTGAAGTTTCAAAGTATCAATATTTAGCCATTATAATCACATTCCAAATACGACGTCCGATTACTGCGATAGCAGTCCGAATACTACGCACTCACTATGGAGTCAACAATTTGGCAACTTTGACCCCCCTTAATACCACTTTCGTCCTGTTAACAGTTTTAGGATAAACAAAATAAAGTTTCGAAGGGTATGGTAATAAGATTTCGTACTGCTGCTCGTCATTTGTGAAACTGCTTTGGGCAAAATTTTGTCCGAAAACTGTCACCAGGTCACACTGAGCGAGTGTATGCATATACGTTTTCGCACCCGGCTGAACTGCAAACCCATGCAACAAACTAAACCTCTCTTGGTTTGATTCCGTTGTTAGCGTAACTTTTGTGATGAATTAATGAAACATAATCGGACTTGAACAACTACGCAATTTTCCGAGATCTGTGATTTCGGCAGTCTTGAGACGTAGCGTACATTTGTGATTTGTATCGCGGAGCACCAGCTCGAATGAAAGGGCCCAATATACCAGTCCGGGTTATGTCCATATAGAGGATAGTTGGGAAAAGCCAATGGCGTACATTATATGTAATGAGGTTAAGGCAAGAACCAATCACATACTGTATATGTAATGACGGTTAAAGGTTAAATGGGTTCACTTTGAAATGTTATACTGAGATCGCGATCTGACCTGACAGATCCACCGTGACCAATCGAGTGAGAATGTTTGCTACCCGGAGGTCTCGAGTCAATTTGCGACGTTCTACCGTGTTAAAAATTGTAAGGATTTCTTCAGGAATACTTTTCTGAGTTTCTTTACTCTAGACCATGTTCGACAAAGAGTTATTTGACGTTTTTCGTACTCTTTACCAGCTTCTGGTTAACTTCTCGGCAATTGATTCTGCGCGCGTTTTTCTGAGCGAAGGGTCAATCGTACCGGGAAATGCATGGTGATCGAAAAAAATCGTACTCCATCGTGCTCCGATCATTGACAAGAACAGTTGAACCATCGTTGCAAAGCTTGAAACATTCTCCATGCTACAGATGGAAATGTTAAATTAAATTTAACCAAAAATAGGCGATATTTAGCGACAAATAACTTCCTGTAAATTTACAAGGGTCAAATCCTGATTTCGAGGAGCGGTACCTGGCCAGGAAAATCATCCAAAGAAGTAATATTCGATGTAATAACCACCAGTGTCAGTCGCCATCTCGACCGTACTGAACATTGTGCATAACGTCCACATCTAAAAACTACCTAGTGCTAAAAATAAAGAGAGAAATCTAGCCGAAATTTCCAAACTCATTACAATCAGCGAGCTAAGGATTGCATGGTTAATTATTCATGACGTTGCAGCGGCAGGTTCGCTGATTGGTCAATTGTAATATCCTCTCTATGGACATAATCCGGACTGTATACCACTCATACGTTTCTAGCTCCATGTATACCCACAGCACGATAAGAAAGCTTTCAGTGTGAAACTAAATGAAGAGATCGATACATAAACGTTTATACATAACTTGTGGTAAAGTAAATTTATGATCAATAGTTTTGACTAACGGGTTTTACACAGCGGTGTTGTTCTATGCCTGGGCCGGACACTGTGTACAGCAAGGCGTGGGGCCAGTGGCTGCTCCATGTTATGCGATACCCTTCGATATAACGCTCGTGAAACACGATGGGCCGGGACGGCCTGCCATGACCGGTAGCATACAGACTTGCCACTGCTGGTCCTCGTGCAAAGAAACCCATCTTTTCCTTGTAAAATAATTATCAATGGCGTCTTTTTGGTGTGAATAGAGAGCGGTTAAGTCCAAAAACATTAAAGGCATGCGTTGGCACCAGATTGTCTCACCAGAAAATTTACCAACCTGATTACAATTTCAATGGAAAACAAGTCATCGTTGATGACACAGTCCCCACTTGTTAATGGATACTTTGATTACAGGTCCTCAGAGAGGATAGAGTCCGCTTCATTAGGTCTGTGATAAAAATACTTTGAATAAATTTGCTTGATACATGTCTGAGCTGTAGTTCACATGAAAAAATCATAATAAAATGGCCATATGGCGGCCTTATTGGATCGTATCACAGAACAAACCTATGTGCATATGTATGACAGACATCTAGCTCTATGGGTTTGCTCAGAATTAGATATACGCTTAATAAATGAGGTACAGTATGAAGCATCATAAGGTCTCCCATCATACCATATATGAAGCATGTACAACTTGTGGTTACTGAGTTATGGACAAATATGTATATTTGAGGTCAAAGGTCATCGAGGTCACGTGACATTTTGTCAAAATAATTTTATTGCTAAGTTATCCCTATATACCAAAAATCAGACCTCTAGCTCTATTGACGCGCTCAAAATTAGATATGCGCATAATTAATGAGGTACAATATGTAGCGTCATAAGGTGTCCCATCATACCATATATGAAGGGTGTAGCACTTGTGGTTACTGAGTTATG
>LD346682.1:89396-105425 GCA_001465055.1 Ptychodera flava
CCTCTAACACGGCCAAATTTGATCGCATTGTGAAACAAATCGACGTGCATCTGTATGGGGTAGGGTACTATCCTTATGCAAAGTTTGAAAGAAATTGACCTGGGCATCTCTGAGATATCTGCGTGAACGGACAGACGCACGCACGCACGCACGCACGCACGCACGCACGCATGGACATGACCAAACCTATAAGTCCCCCCGGACGGTGTCCGTGGGGACTAACAAAAGGCTATCACACCTCCATAATCCTCCTACAGACTAGAACAAAGGCGATCCCAGGGATCGCGAGCAATGCCTTTAAACATTTACACATTGCGAGCTCTTCGTCGACAGTGAAAGCTGTGTCGTGCTGAGCACCAAGATCAGCCCAAGTCATTGTGTATTGCTCATTATTATTATTATTATTATTATTAAAAATTCTTGAAAAAACGCATTACACATACGTCACAGTGCGCTGTACAGAACACACAAAAAAATAAGCGATTTTACAAAATACAAGTGTCAGGGGTAAAACGCACCACACGAGCAGTCCTGCAGTGAAGAAAATGTACCGCAAAGCATAAACAAATCACTGATGATACAGATTAAAAAGATAGGTTTTCAAACCACGTTTAAAAGACTCAACATTTCTTGCAGTACGAATCTCTACAGGCAACATATTCCACAACAATGGCGCACACACTGAAAAGGCTCTCTGGCCGTATGCTTTACTGAATTTTCCGCGAGGTGGAATCAGACGTAACTTGTCTGCAGAACGGAGATCTCTGGTAGGAACATATTGCTCTATCAGCTCTGTCAAATACATAGGTGCAAAGCCTCTAATCAATTTAAAAGTTATTAACATAATCTTGAACTTAATACGTGCTTCAACAGGCAGCCAATGTAAATCAACTAGTACAGGTGTAATATGATCAAATGGCTGACTTAACGTGCTGCGGCATTTTGAAGAGATTGCAAACGGTGAAGCTGATCTTTGTTAATTCCATACAAGAGACTTCTACAATAATCTAATCTCATCTCTCTGCTCATTACAATAATTTATGCGCGTTTATGAGACCTACTTTCTGATTGGCTCCGTTCAGCCAGCGCTGGAAACCAGCAATAGATCCGCGAATCTCTGCGTAATCAACCACGGTCTCTTAACGGGTAGCGCTGAGCTGTTGCGGTAAAGAGGTGCGTGGTTTACGACGATGTGGATATTAGAAAAACTGAAATTTTCAACCCCTAAAATGGTTACAATGGAAACATGGGGCTGTGATATCGATATCATATTTGGTCTTTTCGACCCAAAATACCCTTATCGTGAAATTTTCACGGAAATTGAACCTATTATTATTCACGTTATTATTTCTATGTAATACTTATATTAATTATTATTATTATTATTATTATTATTATTATTATTATTATTTGAAAGTGCTAGCAAAGTTCTACCTTATCAATCTTACTGTCTAAAGTACCAATTGCTCACACCTTCACTTAACTATTTTAACATAAATATAATTTGAATTTCTTAGATTTAATGCCACATCCCTTGGAAAGATCAAGTCACTATGACTATCAAACGGGAGTTGCAGGTATGGCATTGTCCACTCACCAACGCTCAAACCAGGCTGTGCGTATTTTGCATAACTTTTTTTAGTACTGAATATCCTTGCATAAACGATGAATCACTTATAATAAACTGTACACTGTAAGATTTTTATGTTGCTGTTTACTACTGTCTTGCTGTGACAGGACAATGAGGGGCCATACCCGTCCGACAACGGTCCCTTCCATATCATATGATACAAGCTCCAAGCCTTGACCTTTTTTCCCATGATGCAAATTACACAGGCAACTTCCTGTACTATTTGTATCATTTTGTAAAAATCGCGCAAGTTATAAATGGGGAAAATAGCTTTTCCAGGGTAAGTGACCACAAAGCTAGCACATATGTAAAAATCATCCTTGGTGAACTTCCCCTTTAAACTGCTGAGCGCCCCTGTCCGTTATCCTGCCAAGTCGGTTAAAACCGGCCCCATTTTCCGTGTCTACAGAATATTGGCTCTCCTGCACGCTTTCCTGCCAGGCATTTGGCGGGAAAATACCGCATTTTCGGGGTACGATTACCGACCATATACGTGTTAGACTTCAAACATTTTTGCATGCCCGTATAGAGGGGCCACCGCTCATGGGGTTGTGTTGAGAAAATCTCGAGGTCTTGGGCGTTGTTTGCCCCGGGGGACGTGCACTTTTATGCTCGTTTCTAACTTACTTTTGCGGAAGTAAAGCTCGTTCGCCGTCACGCACGTCCACGCCGCGGAAACATCACCTCGCTCGTGGGTTAATAGAAGACCCAGGGGTTAGTGCTATAGGTGCGGCAGCCCCTCAAACCTGTCTTGTTCCCCCTGGGTTGTGTCACTTTGCCTCGTACTTTGAACGACTTGGGAGAGTCGCACAGTGCAGTCTGCTTTGACGTAGTGTAATGACCTAGCTTCGCCATTGAAGGAAAGGGTGTACATAGTTTGGCCAGTTCAGTGCACAGTTAGCTCGTTAGTGTTACCGTTTCCTAATACGTTAGTTGTGCAGTTGTTAGTAGGGTGCAGTTTTGTACCACCTTAGCTCTGGACAGTGCAACTGCTCTATGCACTAACCCATAAGACAGATGGTTGGTACAACGTCTATGTCGCACGAGCACAGCCTCCGTTGGGCTGTGCCCCTCCCACGTGATACAACGCACGTTCATCAATTACTTAAGCGTCCTTACGGATATGCCAAAAACGAAACTGGGGGTAAAAACAAAACGAACAAAAATATGCGATCATAGATAGTATTTTATTCGGGAATAATGTACATTATGCCAAACAATAAATCTAGGAATCTGTCTCGACGTCCGAGGGCATGGTCCGTGTTACAAAAAATTACAATCGGGGGGCAGGTCCGTGTTACAAAAATTACAATCCGGGGAATTGTACAAAATAATCCGTTTTTCAATTTTATTCGGGAATAATTTACATTATGTCAAACAATAAATCTCGGAGTCTGTCTTGACGTCCGAGTGCATGGTCCGTGTTACAAGAATTACAATAGGGGGGATTGTACAAAATAACCCGTGTTTCAATTTACAATCAGCTGGATCGTAAAGCACAAACAAACGGCACAACCGTGCTCAAAATGTGATCATGGTCCGTGTTAAATCGTAAGAATACAGTCAAGAAGAGCACCACTGTAAGGCAAAGCTATCCCTGGTCCGTGTTATGAGTCTATTTACGTCGGGTTCTCTTGATGATCGGTGTCGTTGGGGGTGTGTGAGTAGAGGTCTGCACGCCAACGCTCCTCTTACCTCGCAGCATCATGCGATGATGAAACGCTGCAAAACACTCGCCCTCGTGAAGATGAACCCCACACAGACTACATCTTTTGGACGTCTCAGACAGTCGTCCGCTGGCAGTGGTCTTACTCTCTCTGCTGCATACTTCACAGCATTTCTGCTGTCCCTTCAAATGGCTGACAAAGTGCATCTGCTGATTTGGGGGATTTATGTAGGAGGCAAGAGAAACCGTGGCCTCGACCTCTCTCACAGTGGGCTGCGATCGCCAACAATAACCGCCAATGAGCTGTTTTCCGACACGCAGACGATCTTATGGGTCAGCTTGCTATCAGGGTGTACATGCTTGAAGCATATATATGCATTTACCAGGGCAACATCAATCAGGTAACATGCCAGATATGTCCACCATCTGTGGTTCTTGCGCCCAGTGTGAAAGTACTTGCGCTTCTGGTTGGCTCGGTCGACACCTCCCATGTACCGGCGATAATTATACATCGACAGAGGCACTTGTCGCTGCTCGTCTCCCTCCCCCACTTGCACGCACTCCACGGGTGGGTAGACCATATTCAATATCAGCACCTGAGCGTTACTTACCTGATAAGCAGTGATGTTAAGACGAGAGTCCATTCTGGTCGTGGCTTTCATATCCCCAACAGACAGAGGAAGGCGCTTCCCTTTACTCGGCGGAATTAATTGAGGGGGCATGGTGCGACGATTACGCCAGTTAAAGCTCCCGACCATGTAGGTCCCGGTCTCCATCAGCTCTCTAGCAGTAATGACCATGCTAAACAGGCTATCACAAAAAAGGCTGTGATTATATCCACAAAATGGCTGGACCAGCTCCATCGTAATTCTTTTCACCACACCTCGCTCCTGCCATCTCCAATCAGTCCGATCCCGAAATTTAACATATAGGTACGGTGCAAAGTTAGCGATGTATGCTGTGCTATCACAAAAAAGGCTGTGATTATATCCACAAAATGGCTGGACCAGCTCCATCGTAATTCTTTTCACCACACCTCGCTCCTGCCATCTCCAATCAGTCCGATCCCAAAATTTAACATATAGGTACGGTGCAAAGTTAGCGATGTATGCCGTGCTAAAGTCGCACAGCTGCCATATCTTAAAACTGTCTGTGTCAGGCTTATGCGGTAATCTCTGCTTAAATTTAGAACAGCCCTTAAATCGCACCATGTCCTCATCGATGGAGATCTCTCTACCATCTTATAATTATTTACGCACCTGTCAACTATGGGCTCCATCCATGGATTGATTTTATATAGGGGATCCTCCTGGCACCGACATCGGTGGCGTGCCTAATCGGGATCATGACGTGGATCATTCTCTGGGTCTGCCAGATGAAAATATCGCATAAGCTGCTGAAAGCGACTGCGGGTAATCACTGTCGCGATACCCTGGTTTCTGAGAAATGGATCGCTAGACCAATAATCCTCCACTGATGGTTTGCAGTCGATACCCATACAGACTAAGACGCCAATGAACGCCTGCCCCTCTCGGTAGTCAGCGTTACACCAGTTTTTATCGATCTTTCTAGCGATATATCGCTGGTGGTATTTGGCGTATTTATTAGTCTCGTCTTTTGCCAATCTGATCAGTGTAGCTGGAATAAACTTTAAAAAGTAATCGATCTCACGGGTGTGGCTTGGCAAGGTGAAGGTCGGTCCTCTTTCATGGTCAAACTCAGTCTCCTCAAATATATTAGCATCGGCAGTTTCTGACATACGCCAGACAGGAGGGGTGTCATCCTCCGCCAACACAGCAGCAATGTTATCGTCGTCGTCAGAGCTTGCCTCACCTACATACTGCCTGTCATAGAAGTCATTGTCCTCTGCCGCATCCTTGTCAACCTCCGAGTCGGACTCAGCGGTGTAATCACCGTCGTCTGGGCGTCTGGGTCTGAACTCGCCGTAGCAGCATCAAGGATCATGTCTGGCTCAAAATCAGGTGGGCTGTCCTGATAACGAACTCTCCGCACTATATTTTTTGGCGGGGACATTGCAGCACACGAAACTATGGCAGGAGCAGGCTTGGCAGCGTCTGCTGATGACGAGGACTCAACCTCTTTCACACTGGGCACAGGAACCTCTCCTGACGCAGGATGAGGGCTCATTGTGACCGCAACAGGTGGTATCTCTCCCGGGGCAGCCGGGGGAGAACCAATGGCATCAGGTGTCTCGTTACTAACTGTCTCACTAGCAGCAGCAGCAGACGTAGTCTCTGCAGATGGAGTAGTCTCTCCCACCAGAGCATGTGTAGTCTCTGCAGGTGGGGTATCTCCCACCAGAGCAGCAGATGTCTCTGCAGGTGAAGTAGTCTCTCCCGGAGCAACTGGGGGGTGAACCACCGGCAACCGGTGACCCATCATCATCATCATCAGGAGAACGGTCAGTCTTACGTTTACGCTTACCACTGGGTTTTTCAGCCGGAGATAGCTTCGCCTTATGGGAGCGTTTCTTGCCCGACTTATTAGAATGTTTACTAGGGACATCACAACGATCGCTGCTACCACTACCGCCCGGGGACTCTGCAGCAGGTCTGAGCTTCAGTCGTCTGCTCGCCTTCAGAAAACTTTTCTGGTCCGTCAAGCTCATGTCTGGAACAGTGTCCACAGACTAGCAGGTACCACCCTTTTAAAGCCACAGGGAAACTAAGCCCTGGATATGATTGGACGCAGGGGTGTTTATATATGCAGCCACCTGTTATTTATAATGGACTTACGGCAATCAGTCCACCAACCGGCGCTGCCATTCCTACCCATCAAGTAAATTACCAGTCCGTACCATTTTATATGCTAATAATACTCATTTGCAATGCAAATCCCTACGCACCTGCCACCCAAGGACATTGATCCAAGCCCATGTTTAGTACGGGTGGGAAACCAGTATCTTTAACCTCATGTCCCTTCTAAGTACGCCCGAGCAGGGCGTTTTGTCAGCCAAGTCGGTGACAAGCAGTAATGGACTGGCCGTCTCGTTCTTGTACGGCAACGAACAGTGCTTCAGCGGCTTTTTTGGCTCATAACCGTCGCCTTCTGAGCGGCTTACCCAACTAAGGTGGTCAAAGATGAAGGATGCAGAAATTGTCAACGGCTGTCTCGACCTCGTCCGTTGGGCAAACATGGCTCGTTCAAATAACGTGGCCAGCACGTCTACGTCATCAGCGGTGATGACGACCCGTCATTGACACCCGAGTGTGTAAAACACGGAATATACCGACAGGTATCTCTACCTGAGTCGATCATACTACGGTATAAACCAAACACAGGTCTGTCAACTGCCGTTAGACTCGACCGTTAGCTGAACTTCACTGGGACAACATAGGCGTAACAAGTCGGTGAACAACGGTTCACGCACCTAACCACAGCCGCCAAGTCGGTGAACAATGCTAACAAATTTTGAGGCCATGTTCGTGAATGGCAAGGCTGAGGCGGTGTGTTTCGTTGCATGGCTTGAACGTCTAGAGCCAAGTGCAGCCAACAACGTCCGACATCTGAGCGGGTAGTCTTTTTGCGAAGGTAACAAGTCGGTTAAAAGCGGTGGTTACCCTTCACAAGTGTCGCTCAAGTCCGTTCGGATCAGTTCCATGGCAGGGACTAATCAAGCAAAGTCCATCAAATCCGTCCGCACTTCCCATCAATCGGGACTAAGTCCATGATTTTCGTCTCGCACCATTGGCAAAAAATTGCACTGCCAGCTGAGGCAGTCTTAGGCCATTGCCTTACAGATTAGCGTTGCCGAGACGGTCAATTTTGGCCGCAATCTATGTAGTGCCTCACAGCCAAGTTCGCCCAAACTCTGCTAGGATAAGTCACCATGCTCACCTGCCAAGTATGCTACTCGTTCCCCCCCAAAAAAAACAGTCCCCACCGGGGTAGGGGACTGGCTGGGTAGCTTCTGCACCTTTCCCTGTCGTTGGACTCCCTGTGAACCCATTTCGAGAGCAAACGCCGTTCCTCGCCCAAAACCTGTCCTCGAATGACCTCTAGCGTGAGCAAGGGTTTGCTACACATAGTGCCGCCGACTAGGCAGGAAAGGGGATACCGAAAAGTAGCCCGATTTCCACTGCCTTGGCAGGATAACAGCCGTGGCTGCTCAGATTCTAGCTACACCGAATTTCAAGCGGATTTTCATCGACTTGGCAGGGAAAGGGGTTAATTAAATGTTTATTGGCTCCGCTGCGCCCACAGTTACGTGTGTTTCGATGCATGATGGCCACCTTGACCAGGCGGCCACCGTGTATCGAACCACACGTTATTGTGGCTGCGCCAACGTCGCCCGTTGTCAATGTTTTTGCTTCGCTGAAGACAAACTGCTCTTCCTGATAATAAAAATCATCATCAGACTACGATAAGTATATGCAATTTTCTTTGTCGTAGTTTTTATCGGTAATGCCATCCATTTTACTATAACTAACATCGAACAAAAGTGAAATGAAATCTTGTAGCCGACATTTTTTGTGTTTATAAACAAAAATAGTTCTGGTCAAAATCAGTAAATACTCATTAACATAGAGAAATGGCATAATGTTACATTTACATCTCTATCTTTCCAATGTTGACCACCCCTTCATAAGTCCACGGAATAGCATAAATAGTTGTGTTGACTAATGTATTACAAGATGTGTATAGGAGAGATAAACGTCCTTGTAATGTGGTGTAAAATAGATAAAGAGGCAAGAGGCTAGGTTAGGTTATAAAACCATTTATTTCATTTACTCCTATCAGTCAGAGCATGAAGACACAGTCCCTCTATCCATAGAGGGACTGTACGAAGAAAAGGAGAGGAACTGATAGAGAAAATAGTGAGAAAAACTCAATATTAAGCTTGTTAATAGTGTCCGGGCTGCCTGTGGTATTAATTTGATAAAATCGGTACTCTATGTAAGACACACAAGAACAACAACACATGAATAAAGTTTGAAATGTTGGTACTAGCATGAACTTGACAAAAACTTCTCACAAAGAACATGCATAGATTGCTGATCGCAAGACAGAAAGTAGACCACTTGAGTAAAAAAACGAGTGAATGCCCGACGCGACGACAGCGCACAGGTTTTGATCGGGTAGACTATTTTACACAAGTTTGACCGTTAACTCTGGTAACTAGATTGTAACCGTTGACATAACAGTATACAGTAAATAAGGTAGTTAAACGTTCGACAAAAGGATTAAATCGCGAATTACCCTTTTGTGTTTGTGATATACCACCAACTGCTGGCAGCAAGCGTGTTTGTCAGTGCGTACGTTATTCAAATAAGTCGTCGGCGCCTGGACAGATTAGCCTGATTTTTCACCTGATTTTTTTGGACAGTGAATGAATATATCTGAAAGACAGTGCCTCCGATTTCCGATAAAAGGCCTGGAAATGAACATATCTTGACAAACGTAAACAGAGGACGATAATTTATGCAAACATCGTCAAGTTGACACTTTGGAGGCTCATTGTGCAAAAACAAAAGCGAATTTCATAAATCCGGGACTACTTTTTTTGCCCAGTATACCCTGCCGTTGATTGCTGTAAATAGATCATCAAAACGGATTTGAGATTTTTACTGAACTTGTTTGAGTAAAAAAGGGTAAAAACACCTATTTTTGAGTAACACAAACATATGCGCACTGATTTTGAAAACGTAACAAATTTTCTGAACTCTCCGGTAACCGAGCTGATAAAAAAGTACAACATGTCGGGTGTGTGACCACTTCTTCTATGTGAAAATGCGGATTGAAAATACGTGTCAATGAACCTGAGTCGCATATTTAAAACTACGTATCTTGATACGTGATTAATAGAATCTCACACCCCAAGGGCCTGGGATCAGATTTCTTACACGAGTCGGGACTATCTTTTCTTAGACGAGCCGCAGGCGAGTGTGAGACAAAATATCCCCAACTCGTGTGAGAAATCTGAGGACAGGTCCTTGGTGTGTAATATTCCTTTCCTCACATGACCACAAAATTCTTCAAATTCACACTGGAAACATTGAATGACTATTTTATGTGTATGTGTGACTATCCTACTGCATGGTCATGTATCATTCCGCGTCATGCTAAACGCAAACTCAAACGCGAGTTCCACTGCCAACATTCAACTTCTGTTCCGGACAAGGAAATTTGGAGATATGTTTCAAGTGACCTAAGATCACTTGTTATTTTGAAAATTCGACTGTCTTTTGTGAGTCTGTCACCAACAACGTACAATGTCAAAAATTGTGACAACGCTGTCGCCTGCCACTGCACTAATCAGCTTGACCCCTTGTGCTACTCATTGAGCTATTGCATTACTTTCTGTAAGCAGAACGAAGGCCTTTTATCATCCAATCAGAGCTCGTGTGTAATAATATACTGCTTCCGTATATATACACAGTGTGGGGCAATTTCTGAGTGTTAGATTAATTTGTTCATCACCGTCGATCCCACACTCCCAGTGGTCAAGAGTGTAAGAAAAATGTTTCATATCAACGAGCTAGCGAACTAACTGCGGGTAAATTCCATTCATCGTACAATGTTTTACAATCTGTTGAAACATGTGATTATTCGATTTTTGGCGGTTACTCAGTTACACTTTAACCTTTAAAGTTCAAAGTTTTAATTGAGTTCACATAAATCGCAAATAGCAAAATGTGTGCGTAACAAAAGTGGCGCGAAATATGTTGACAAAAATAACATGTTCTGCGGTTTGTTATTGCATTATGGCAAACTTATGTGATAATAAGGGCGTACAGTTCACTTCATTTGGATGGACAAGAATTCTTAAGCTTATACGCTGAAAGAGTGATTATTTGAAGTCGTATACACATGAAAAAGAAAAATACAAAAATGCCCCTTTTTATTGTTTTCTTTTCCCTTTACACGGGCGCTCTTTGTTTTGAGTGTTTAATGCTTAAGGTAATATATTGCAAGTCACACATTTTGTATCGATGGAATCAATACACATTGAAAAAGAAAACCGTAAATAAAATTGTCATAGGTGTAAAATGGTCTTGTGCCTGCCTAATTAGGTGTTAGTGTTAGTGGTGTGGGTATTTTCCTTGTCGTCGCCGTGTTTTCCCCACATGTCCATATAATTATATTACCAAAAGACAGCATTCAGGGCCCAAGAGGTAAAGTTCCCTTTTCTGATCCATTCGTGCAATTCATTTGTGTGTCATCTAAGTTTGATTATTGAATAAAATATATACGTTGCGACAGGTTGTACGTAGGTGTCATAGCAATTTCTGTCTGTTTGTCCGTGTGTGTGTGTGGGTGTGTGTGTTTGTCTGCCTGATTACACGATAACTCAAAAATACCCGAACAGATTCAAGTCAAATTTGGTACAATAGTACCATATGCTACTTGCAAAAACTGATTAGATTTTGGTTAGTGTGCCTTGCATATTAATGAAGTTATACAATGTCATTTTTATCCATACAATGGTCTCCCTATGGAGACGGTAATGACAGTGAAGACATATATCAAGATATACTGCACAAAATTTAATGAAACTTTTCACAGATGACAATCTCAGAACATTCTTATGATACTGTGAGTGTCATGTGAATTATATGCTCATTTGCATATTTAATGAACTTTTGTTATTAGTGACATCACTCTGAAATTTCTGCATCAAACTTGGTGATACGTGCAACAAATATTGATCTGATATATATCTAATCATACTTAGAGGCATTGGGAAGTGTCAAGTTAACAAATAGCTCATTTGCATATTTAATGAAATTTGTAATTAGTGATATTACTCAAAAATTACAGATTACATTTGGTGAAACTTGCTACAGATAAGCATTTGGCATGTCAAGTTAATAATTAGCTCATTTACATATTAAATAAAGTTTTGTAATTAGTGATTTAACTCTGATACATATAATGATATAACAAATATCTGATTGTTCATATTACATGCCTCACATGGGTGTCGATTATATTGATATGAATGGGGTTTATTGACAGGAATATTGAAAAATATTATACAATAAATCCTCGTCAGAGATACTCTGGCAGTAGACCGTATACACCTCTAGTCTTATCAGTAGTCTGTCTTCCACTCCTCGTCGTGTGCTCAATTGAACTGCTGTCAGAATATACAATGTCGGTCTTTCTTGTTGTGTTTTGGTTAGTGATTATCCTGAGGTCTGCAAATGTTGCATAACATCTCCTTGCTCGTTGTTTTTGTCGCTTAAAAATGAGACAGGTGAAAGGTACATTGTTTTACACAACTTCGTAACAGTCAAAAACTATGCAGTAATTCATGTCATATTGTATTATTTCATGCGTCAAGTAGTTTCTGATAAATATCAATACATGTCGAATCATCAGCAGTCAATTTCAATGTTTGGTAACTAAGTTTGCAATTTTGTCAAACTCAAAATCTCTACTAACATTTGCATCTAACACGTCGTTCCTTCCATTCAGGGGTCACATTAGCAGGCAAAGTTGTTCTGTTGAGTAAATGCTAAAATTTTCCAGTCTGTTTACTAGATATCCAACTTTCTGTGAAGCATACTACTATTGATGAACCTGTTGTAAAACACGTTAGCACATTCAGTTCATATCTGGTATTCATTTGGCAGGCATTGAATACGCACTGGACACATTAACGGCCTAATGCCTAACCGATACATTTGAAAGAGATCATGCAATAATGATCGTTAGATGTAAAATGCGCGCACTAAAGGAGACTCAACATCGATATACGAGTCAAAATTTGACATGCTGCACTTTTAATAGCACCGGTTCACTACTAGCGAGGGAATGTTACGACGAACGCTCCAACAAGGTAAACCTTGCTGGCGCGTTAATCCAGTGATAATCTGGTGACAGTGCCAACAGATTAGTAGCTTACACCTGCTTGCTTTGGCGCATTAGGCAAACAAACTCTTATTCTTGTTTCGATTCCTCTCTATTTTGTTAAAATTGAATGCAATAGCTTTGAGAAATAAAATAGTGTTTTCAATCTGAATCTAATGTGACAGAGACAACATAGTGCTTGTAATCTCTCTTAACATGATCCTGTCGCAGCAGAAACATTTATATTCATATGTAACATAGCGAGCGCGGTGTCGCTAATTGTAAGACCTTCTGGGCATTTTACCGTAATTTTGCAATGCTTTTCCGAAAGAGCAACTTCTGCACTTTGATACTACACCTTCTTTTCCTAAACTTTGCAAATTGACTGGTGTATGTTGGTCTAATTTCTCCAACTATTTCTAATTTTTGAAGAGAAGTTCATATAAGGTGAGATTTGAAATTTTGCACTGAATAGAAGCATATATACTCAGCCATCCTGCGAGTGCAACAGCAGAGCGGTTATCGTGACGTTCTTAATCGATTACTAGGGTGGCAGATTTTATGAAAGTAAGAAAACATGTCCACTGCAAGCTGAAAGTGTAGCTCTTGGCTTGCTCTCCAATCCAGTGAAGTTAATCACATGACATCTAGTTAGAACCATAGGTTTTGCCTACATGTCCATCTCCAGGGTGCATTCGTTGTTGACTTTGATGGCCTACAGCTAAGGTAAGGCAACTGCCCATAGTTTGGATCCATCCTGCGAGGCCAAAGTGTGAAAAATAACAGAATTCTCGAGGAATCAGGGTCAGGATGGAGTCCAATGCCCAAGCGGGGGAAGAATGACCGAAGGGATCTCTGGAAATAAGGAATGTGTGGAGAAGTAAAATGTGACAGATTTTTATGTCAATAGGTTGTTTCCATTCCAAGGATGGTGTCAGGGATTTGCAGATGGGATGGTGTGTAGGGCCGAAGACAATGTTGTGGGCCAAGATGGAATCGTGACGATGATTTGCACAGGGAAGTGCTAGCCCGGACATCATAGGTGTTATGATACGAGCCTGGGAGAGAAGACTTCTGGAGACATATCAACTGTACGACATTAAATAACGAGACAGAAACACAGGAACTCAAACAAAGGGGATGATAGGCAAGAATTATACGGGCCTGTGGAGTGGGGTCCTTGGGCATGTTGACTGTACGACCCCAGGTGGGAAACATATATTGATGAAGGAGTAGGATCCCAGGGGTCAGGTGAACTTTACGAGTTTAGGTGGTAACATGAAACGACGAAGACAGGTAACTCAAGCTCAGGGGATCATGGTTGCTTGATAAGAGCCTGAGGCAGCTGACTCGAAAACACAGGGGGTGCGTGATATGATATGAGCCTTGGGGTCAGAAAGCTGAGAATGAGACAGAAAACGAACAGACAGGTGACTCGGGTCAGGGGATCAAGTGATCAGATACAAGCCTTGGAGCAGTCAGTCAGGTCAAGAATGAAACAGACGTAAAACATGCATGGTTATAGGGGATCATGGTGATATGATGCGAGCCTAGGAAATCAGATAGGTGGAGAACGGGGCAGACAATGATCCATGCATTGGGTATAAGCCAAAAAACGAAAGCTAAGAGACACACCAGTAGTGAAATGAAATGGCAACCCAAAGTCAATTATAAAAGTTCTTGTGAAGCCAAGTCCGTTCAAGGGCGTTGGCAATGCCTGCGTGTTCAAAGTCCTGAGTAACTGGCACTGCTTGCACATTCAAAGTCTGCGGTTACTTGGAAATTATGTCCTGCCAAGCAAAGCTTCTGCAATCAGCATGTTGCTATCTGTTGAAAGGCACGATGCAAGGAAACTTCTGGTGTACGGATATAAAGGTGGTAGCAGCTGCTTGACCACCTACCCAAACATTGAACGAGATGGTCCGGCACATGGGATGCAGCAGCCGTGGATGCTGCACTTATATGAAAGGAATGACCCATGAACAGGTTGGGTTGAAGGCTGAAGCAGGATAGAACAATCTGCAAATCTGTAAAGTGGGGGTTATTTCCGGGAGGAGTAAAAACAGTTCCTGTAGAGTGTCACGAGAGAAAGGCCCTCTATCTTTTTTTTCTTGTGACTACATAACATAGTTGGATCCTTTTTTTTTTTTTTTTTTTGCTTATTTGCGTGACCAGCTGATTATAAATAATGTATTTTTTTGCATGATCAGGTGTTTATGAATGGGTTGATAGCTCTGCTGGTGGACAGAGTTGTCCCCGAGGCTGTCTTTCGCCCAGTTTAAGCGATGTATTCATTGCTTCGGCTCGATAAAATTTGTGTGCGAAGTGTGATAATGAGTGTACGAACGTGAGTGCTTCACGAACTCTACAGCGGGTATCGGTGTCGCAGTCAGAAAATTGTAACAACTTAACTCGGTTATTGAACCAATCTTCTTTGAGATTGGTGATTAAGCCCAGCTGTTTTGTCTGTGGTTTCTCCGCTACGTGACTGGGTACTGTATGTTTTGAGTTCAAATCCGATTGAAACCACTGTATTTTCTACACTGGGTTGATAGCTCTGTTGGTGGACAGAATTGTCCCCGAGGCTGTCTTTCGCCCAGTTTAAGCAATGTATTCATTGCTTCGGTTCGATAAAGTTTGTTTGTGAAGTGTGGTAGTGAGAATACGAGCGTGAGTGCTTCATGAACTCTGGAGCGGTAATAGGGGTCGCAGTCACAAAAATTGTAACAACTTAACTCGGCTATTGAACCAATCTTCTTTGAGATTGGTGATTTGGCTGAGCGGTTTTGTCTGTGGCTTCTACGCTAGGTGACTGGGTACCATACGTTGTGAGTTCGAATCCGATTGAGACCACCGTATTATTTTCTTGCCGTATATAAACCTTCCTACGTGCCACGTGTAGAGGGTTGTCAGATATCCACGTCCACAGAGCAGAGCGTCTCACCCTAGAAGACAGAGCCTGGTTTGATTGACTTTTGTCCGAGTCTACGATGAGTGTGAACTGATTCTTTCTTTGTAAAAATCGTCAGAAATTGTCCAGTGACCGTGATAAAATAGAAACAGATGTAAAACAATTGCGAGGAAGATAGTAACAAATTCACATTGCAATATTTGCTGTCGTATTTCTCAGCAGGAATAATCATTTTTACACGTTGTGTATAAGAACAGCAAGCAGGTGTTCGGCGGTCAATTGCTTCTATCATAATGATCTTGATCGCAGCTATTTGGCGAGAAGACAGTGGGTACTTATAATCTGGCAAAATTATTGATATTATGTTTTTGTATTGAAAATTTTCGATCGGAGGCAGCAGCTCAAATCAACAGCCGTGGTATATTGGGAATCGTGTTCTCACTGGACACCGATGTACCTGCTATCAACAATACTTAATGTACCATCAGCGGTAACACATTGGTCGTAATCTTGTCTTATTCTGCCCCGCCTTCTGTACCGTCCAGAAATTTCAAAGCTACTTTTTTTTACCCTAACATATAATACAGTGACCTTGCACACTAATGATCATTCCACTGTTTCTGTTGGGGTTTGTTAGTTTTTTTATTTGCTCCGTGACCTCGGTTAGATTGTTTCAATACGATACACAGTTTGAATTTTTTAATGTAAATTTAGTATATTCCCAGTTTGTGGGGTAAAGTTGTCTGGAGTGAAAGTTTGAGTTTACGCCGATAGAGTAGACGTCAAGCCCGGCACAGTTGACTGAGATCCGGTCGGTTTGTGGTAGTTTAGTCCAGAAACCTGCAGAGTTCTGTATGATCACCGTTCGGCATTTGGGTGAATTGTTTTGGTCAAAGTAATTCAGTAACAATGTACGCCAGATTCCTTGTGTTGTTTTTGTCACCGTCATACGTGTATACGGACGGTTTTCGATTAGGAACTGGTAAGTTTCTTCAGCCTGGGGGG
>LD346682.1:105540-128496 GCA_001465055.1 Ptychodera flava
TTTGAATTTTGACACAGGCTCATCATTGCCTAAAATGCTAGTGTCAGCCACAAATTTCATCATTCAGTTGTATTTTTCGGCGTGCCCTTCGGGCGCGTAACTTTAAAAATCAGTCATATTTTTTTGCACGCCCAACTTTAACATATCAAGCATACATACATCAGAAATATCTGTATGTTCAATATTTTTCAGCGTGCTCTTCAAGCTCATTACTTTAATATATCAGACATTTTTCAGCATGCCCTTCAGGTGCATGACTTTAATATACAAGGCATATATATCAGAAATATTAGGATGTTTCACATTTTTCGGGCGCCATACTTTAATAAATCAGAGATATCTTGATGTTTGCAAAGTGAAAGTGTACATTGTGAAATCTGCATTTCATGTGAAAAGGATGACAAATTACTGATACTTTTCTGTTCTCTCTATGAGAATTCAGTATGAGAAAGCAACATGCACAAATATTTCACAATATATATTTGATACAGTGACTTATTTTAGAGATAGAAAAATGACAAGATATCTTTCCTTCTCATTGATGCAATTATTTTCCTTTGTGTCACAGGTTTTCTGTAGAAAGATGTTTTTTTATGAACAAAATAACAGTTGAAAAAGGCTGTTTTTGTCATTATTAGCTGTTCTTTTATGGTTTCAATGTTACAAGAAAAGGTCCTCTCAGACACTGTACACATCAGATTTGGCTAAAAAAGCTCTCTATGGCTCCTCAAGAGATTTAATTGGATGGTTGGCAAGTCTTAACACCCATCAAAGTTTTTGATTAACTGCTTTTTCCTCTTTGATATTAATGATTGACATCCATTTCTGTACAACAGTTCAGGACATCTGGTTAAGCATAGAAAGTGCGAAATACATTCACAGCTCATTCAAAATACAGCTCATTCAAAATGTACTGTATTCAAACTTTAAGATTGTCACTTTTAAATTCAAATCTTTCAACTGACATGTTAACAATTTCATTAAAACATAGAATGACTATTTAAAATATAAATATAAATATATATATATATATATATATATATATATATATATATATATATATATATATATATATATATATATATATATATATATATATATATATATATATATATATATACTACGGCCCAAAGGCGCCTTATTTTGTACGGTATAGCGTCCCGAATTTTCGCCACACATACGTGGAGTGCGCGTTCAGAGAGTAAATTTTACCTCCCGCGTCATGTTGAAAATTTCGCCGTATTCCCTTGCTGCGCATCTAAATATTAATGAAAGAGCAACAGGTCATATTTCCCGTATATGCTGCCCTTACAATTATAATATTTTGGGAAGAATTTCACAAGGGAATTCCAAAAATACGTAAGCGATAAGAGGCATGTGCAAAATCAAGTAAAAACACAGTCAACAGCAAAACGATCTTCAACTCGTCATTTCATAAAAATAAGAGGGAAACTAAAAAAAATAAAACCATAGAGTTTTAGTTGCCCTTCATGATATGTGTCATACCAAATATTATAAAAAAATTATAGCGAAATGAAAAAGGTACACCAACGTTTTTTTTCAGATGTATTTTCATTTTACGATGTGTCTAATCTGCTCGATTTCCAATAGAAAACAATGGCGTTTAATGTACTGAACAGACCGTACAACTATCGCTCGTTCAAATTTCTCAATTCTGAACCAATTATAGTGAAAAGTGGTACGGTGTTTCCTTGATATATATACAAAATTGCTGTCGTTTTAGTTTTTTGAATTTCTCGACGAAACTTGTTTTAGTTGCATTTTATTTTTCCGATCGCTGAATTTTTGCTCTTGCCCTCAATAAAATGGCGATCTTACGGCGTTTGCATATGCAGAATCAGGGTCTAATATTGACCCATTTTAATCGGTTAGCGTCTCTTGAATTGTACAGACCGAATACCAGTCAGGTTGTTGTAATTTATACCAAATTTTGGCGAATATAAACTATGAAAATCCCAGTAAACTGCAGAAATAACACAGAACAGAGGCAAACGGGCGTAGAGTCTCCACTGTAATCGTGCAGTGAACGTTATCGATCGATATCCTTTTGTCCGAAATTGATACATTGTTGTCTCGCTCACTCGCGTGTAGTCCCCCGTTCACAATGGCGCCAAACTACGCCGAGGTGCGCCAAAATGTGCTGAAACGTACGTAAAAGTATCACCAAAACTGAAAAAATTGTCGTCGATTTAATTTCAGTACAGGAAACCAACGGATACCTTGATGTTAAAGTGTATAAGTCAATATATGGGTTATTGTGGAAATGTTTATGACGTGACCTCAACAAACGAGCGCCCGGCACAAGCGGCGCCCAAACAGATTTTCGATCGATAATCTATTTAATAAATTGATACAATGTTCGCCATTGTCAATAGCGACCGGCTGAGAGCGCTGTTCGATAGAAATTATGCTTCGCGGAATACCGTACACTGAGGCATACTTTTGGGCCGTAGTGATATATATATATATATATATATATATATATATATATATATATATATATATATATATATATATATATATATATATATATATATATAATTTATGTCCACCTTTTGTTTTACTTATGTCGCGCGCTGGGGGGTCACCCTGTTTTCATAATTTGGAACAAGGGGGGGTCACCCTGTTTTCAAAATTTGGAATAGGGGGGATCAGCCACTTTTTGACGTCGGCAAAAATTAATCCACCGCCCCCCACACCCCCGGCCGAAGAAACTGACCAGTCCCTTAAAAACGGTAAAAATATCCATATTCACTCAAACGATTAGCGACAGAATTCCCGGCTTTGACATATTACAGTGATTCATATACTGTATCACTTCATACAATATTTAGACAATTTTGGGACCACTCCTGACGGGTGTAGCATGCTAGCAGGGTACTCTTACCCATTTCGGACACCTGGTATCACCAATAACTGTCAGTAGTTCAGGATGGTCCTACTTAACTTTGTAAATCACAAATGTTCAAATGGACCTGGTTATGTATTACCTTGAATGGAAATGATTATTGGACCAGTTTAATGTCATATATTAAAACTTGGCTGTCATTAAAAGATTTCCTTTGTGTTGTTGATATCTGCCCAGCTTTCAGAAAAGAAATGTAGAAAACTTATCTGGATAGATAAACACAAAGACTGGAATATATAAGAGATCATTTGTTGTAACGAACCACAGAAAAACCCCACCTACCATACACATTTTCTTTCAATTTTAATATGTACGAGTACATTCCCTCGTTTGTTTTGTATTTTACGGGTCTTAATTAACAAAAAAACAAATTTCGACCTACCTACGCTAATTTTCGGAGTTTAGAATTTATGTTAGTATTTATGTTACATCGTGCTGCATGGACAAATTTTGTTAAAAGCATACTCACCTACGTATTTAGTATGTGTCGGTATAGGTAATAGTAGACCTTGTGTTCAGCATGAGCTCTGGTACTAATCAGCTTATAAACCAGCTTTAGTATCATACTATTTATTACCATTCCCTTTCCATCTAGTTTTAATAGGTCGAGCTGAATCACATGACTTACAACACGTTTATTTATAAGTCCGTTGATATGAATAAAAATAATAGTATACACAATTCATAGATAGCATCGTATGCATCGTAGCTTTACAGAGTACAAAGATCATAATCAATCCTAAAATACAAATGAAGCAGCTGTGGGCCAAGTTTAGACACTTCTTCAAATTATTTCAAGGTTTGCAAAATTCTTACAACGCGCGTCACAGTAAATCGCGTATTGCAAGATCTTATACGTCGCAGCATGTCCAGCAGTATGCCATTTTTCAGTAAATCCAACATTTGTGTTATGCAAGTTCTAGGGCCTCGCTGTCTTTCGCGTGGGAAATTTTCGTAAATTTTGTTAATATGATGGGAAGAACAGACTTCGCCCTAACCAATCTTGTTTCATTATGGGCGGGGCGAGCGGAAAGCCATTTCAATGCCAATTCAGAGGGTGATTCCATGGACATTTCGGCCGCAACGAATGTTCTCCTGTATGATCACATCCTTTCTTGGTATGCATCATCGCCCGTGAACGTCCTATAAATTTCCTCCTATATATTCAGCATTCTACACAAATGTAGCCTTCGTACTGGTACATGTCACTCATGTCGAACTAATTGTTGAGTTTTGATTGCCTACGCTTGAAACTGGAAATGGGTGGCAGCAACTATACGGAATTTTTAGCACAATTATTTCTAGTTTATTTATAATGTATTAATATTTACTGACAAGATGGTATACAATTGTTGAATTCATTTCTAAACAATATTTTTTATTTTAAAATTCCCTGTAAAAGTTATGTGAATCACCCCCCCCCCCACCCCCCATCCCAATTAAATCACCCGGGTCACTCCTACATATAATTACTCAGTCACCGTGAAAAATAAATGAAATCATGGGGCGCATTTAATGTTGATTAATTCATGAACCATCAACAAGAATGCACAATAATTTTCAAAATTACGCATGACAACATATTCTGCACGGCTGGCCTTCTTTCGTCTTGGTTTAATCATAGAGGAGGGATCGAAAGATTGGCGTATAACTTGTTGATTTTTGCGGTTCTAATTCCGTATATTTTCAGTTTCTGCGAACGACTTATTCCGATTATAACGGAAATTCCATATGTATTGATTGCAAATAGTGACTTTACAGGGAGTGACGCATAGACCGTCCATAAACATGCATGTTATAGTGAAATGAATAACAGTTATGGTGTTTTGTCACTCTCAGGAGGGAAATGTATGGAATACATGTATTACTACATTCTATTAATATTAAACACATATAATCCACATGTAAAAAGACTAAGCCTACACTTCACTGAAGTTTGCCATTTCTCGTGCCCATTCTGCCTCCCGTCTATCACCCCATCACTCTGACAAATTTATTTAATATAGTGCAGTCTTCATAGCCTTGAAATTTTCTAGCATGATCATATTTAATTTATTGTTTTATTGAGAGATCAGGGAGTTCATAGCCATCATTCACACAACAACAACACAAAGTAGAAATATTATTAAAAGGTTGTAGAACGAGTTTGCAGAAACATGACCAGCCCTTTCTTTCACTTCTCAGTCTAAACGGTTTCATATTGTATTTTAAAAAATCACGCATCATGAGTTTCCTGCTGATTTTTATAGGCAACAAAGGGAAAAAACGGTTGCCGACAGACCAACCCTATATAAGGCGAGCTAGTTAAAAGAAAGACATCAGTGTACATTAGTTATAAAACAAAAACTTATTGAGGCATTTTAAATTTTGGTAAATTTTGGCAAAGATTGAGAATTATCTTATCAACAAGGCTCCTTGACTGACGACAGTCCCTCGTGCCTTCTTTTGATCGGAGTGACTTTATTAAGTACGGTAGCAATCCAACACGCCGAAGGCGCGAGGCCGAATGCCGAAGGCACGAGGACTGCTATTCCTTGTATGCGCTCTCACAGAACCGTATGAAAAAAAGGCGACGGTGAGGTCACTATGAGTTTCAAGGAAAGGTCTTGGCTTAAAGCCGATATAGCGACTTTTATTCAGTAAGTTCTAAATCTTGTACAATCATGGCAGAAACTTGAAACCGCAGCTTACAGTCCACATGAATGGATGACCTGAAGGATGAACTTCCACTATCCAAATATGGTTTCGTTGCCCCACCCATTACTATGATGCGATACCTCATGAATATCTAATAGCAATGGGGATTGCCTGAGGCGTAACAGTCGCTTGTACCAGCTAATAGTGGAAGCTACGCCAATACGCGAAACAAAGCGGTACAAGCGACTGGCGAGAGTCTACAAGGCTCTATATCAATCATCAAGCATTTGAACAGATATAAGCACAAGAGAAATGGCTATTTCTTGTAAACTCGTTTTAAAATGAAGCCTACCTAAAACGTGTTAAAACATGTTTTAATAGATTTATCTTTACTTTCAACGCTTCTTATCAGTCTCGGAACAAATTTTAACAGATATAAACAATGAATGACGGCCAAAGGATAAATCCGCAAGCTAGGGTAATACAGCAAGATGTTCACTCGTTTCCATACAAATCAAGGACAAGTTTAGGACACTACACGTTTTCCCGCGTGATCGGAAACAAGTGTTAATAAAGTAGTAGGCCGAACGAACAGTGACGACAGATGATAATATTCCCAAGACTATTGTGCCGAGAAAGCACTTGTTTGAGGGTATCCCGAACTTTTGGTTGCAGAGTAAAATAAGCTATCATTAAAAACTTCAAAAAATGGTACCATTTGTTTTTATGCCCCAGTAACCCTTTCCCTGGTTGTCACAATATTTGTGACTCTTGTGATTCATTGTTCCTGGTCCCTGACCATTTTTACATCGACCAAATGGTCAGACTAGATTTGAGAGGAACCCGGCCTAACTTGAAACAAGGAGGGTTGTAAAACCTTGCGGCAAGCGGATCAGACAAAGGTGTATATGTTTACCCCAGCTGTTAGCAGTAATAGTGCGAGCTTCTGACACATGATTGATTTCTAAAAGACACTTAAAAATTCTCGGACAGACACTCTGCGTGCGACAAGAGTGATGAAGCCATCTTGCTTCACCACTTCTGCCAAGCATGGCAACCTTCCGAGTGCCTATAATTTCTATAGTGATATCCTTTATACTTGGTTTGGTAAATAAACTAGGTCAGTCCAACTACAGCAATAGGCACTCTACGATATTATATAAGAAGCCAGAGCTTGAAGTAAACGTCAATGGGTTTGATAGGAAGGCAAGACTCTGGTTTCAAGTATTGATCGAGGAGAACTCATCAATTACCATAACAAAAGAAGTGAAAACACCAGACGTGTACCATTCATTATCACCTTTCACCCATCACTTCCCAGTATCTCCGACATTGTCAAGAAACACTGGAGCATTCTACAAACAAACAGACTTGCCAAGGAAACATTCACGTCAACACCTGTAATTGCCTACCGACAACCACCAAACTTGAAAAAGATGATAGTCAAATCCAAACTTCACCCCGACACCAAGGTAAACGAAGAAGGACACTGTACCCCCTGCAACCAATGCCGATTTTGCAAATACATGTTTACAACAAGACAAGAAATTACTAACCAAATCACAAATAAATCCCTTAAAATAACTGGGACCATGGACTCTAGAAGCGTCAGTCACGTAAAAAATCTGTTCGGAACACACTGGACTGCAGTTGTATCATTTTTATTTGTCCGTATTTTGAGTATGATCGAATAAAATAATAAAGAAATAAATAGCCCATGGCTTTCTATAGTAAGTAAACTCTAACCTGTGAAAAGTTTAGTCCAATACATCTAGCCAAGAATTAGTAACGACTTCACAAAGTTTGAAAACGGGCCTGAAATCCACTCACTGGCTCGGCGTTGACCATGGCCGCCATTTCGTTAATTAGCCGCGCCAAAGACAAACATGCCAGCATGTTTCCTGGGCCCAGTTTGGAATATTCCATTATGAAAGTCATACAGTTGGAGGGGACAGGATGTAAGCTTCAAAATGAGGGGTCACAATCGACACTCGGCCGAAAAATGTGGAAAAGGCATCAAAAATGAGACTTATGACACAAAATTTTACCACAATTAACCTTTTGATCCATGATTGTGGCCCCTAAATATAACGACCAACTATCATTTGTTCATTT
This sequence comes from Ptychodera flava, assembly GCA_001465055.1. Taxonomy (NCBI): domain Eukaryota; kingdom Metazoa; phylum Hemichordata; class Enteropneusta; family Ptychoderidae; genus Ptychodera; species Ptychodera flava. The sequence continues at coordinate 113,222 of LD346682.1, forward strand.
AAAACTAATTTTTCGATGTTTGGAGCGAACGCAAAAGTTGGAACCGCCCTGTTTTGAAATCATATATAAGAACAGTCTACATCCGGGTACTTTGACAAGCGGCTGGACCCAAGCCTGACTGTGTACGCTGCATGTGCTGCTTTCTCCGAAACGGTAAGGATTTTTACAGCACAAATTCAGTAGAATTTTGGCTAAAATGGATTGATAATGTGTTCCGATAGCCTAATATTCAACAGTTTACTACATTTCAATCGATTCTTTGTCAGAAATTTGGCATAGAAAAAGTCGATCGAGACATGAGCTGTATAGCAATTAGTATGGCCGATGAGGGCGTTTTCCCTGTGCATTTCTATGGGCTTACATAAAAACAAAAGAAATTCTGTTTCATATTATCATATAAGGTTGGTTTTTCAATGTATTACTTTGGAAAACGCTGGTAAAATCAAACTGCGATATGTTTTTTTAATCTTGAGAGAATATTTTAGCGTGAAAGAGTATTTTCTCGTTTGAGTTACCAATATTCAAGTTTTAAATCGTGTTATTTTCAATGATAGATAGATTACTTTTATTATCTCATCATTGTTGTGATTGCACATGGTGTTGGTTAATTTGAATGATTAATAATAATGCCCATTTTTTTTCTTTTTTAATATTGCAGATATATTGCAGCCATGACAATCTGTGTTACCAGGGGTGACATTATTGCACTTGTGGTGAAGGCCCAGGAGGAAAATACTTCATTAAATCATTGAATCATTGAATAATCTGAGTATCAAGTCTTATAAAAATTGGATAATCACTCTGATAAAACAATGATATTGAATTTCATTTTAGAATTTATGAATGGCACCCACTATTGAAATGTTTAAACAGCATTTGGTATCCTTAATTTGAAATCTGAGTCAAATTATAGTACTATCTCTGAAGAAACTGATGGAAACCAGTGATATTAAAGCAAAGCAATGTAATATTGACTGTTTCTGTTTCCTTAGCAACAGTTGAGTTTGCAATTGTATTCACTGTATACTTCAGTAGCTGTGACAAGTAAAATTGAATCTTACAAGTACAATGTAGACAAAATATATATTGAAAGACAAGGAAAACTACCATAACAACGGGTAATTTATTCATGTTTTGTTTCCATGGTATAAGTGCATTTTGAACAGTTTCATCCTGGATAACCTGTAGAACAGTTAACTATCCTTCATTTCCATGGTGAGAAACATTTTCATTATCAATTACTTACCAAATGCTTGGAAATTATGGCAGTGTTAATTAATTATTCATAATTTTAATAAAATATTATGTTTCCATGGCAAAAGTATACCTTTATACAATTGGTCTAACTTAGAAATATATTCCCTGAAGATTTGGTGCAAATCGGTCGTGAAATGGCAAAGTTACAAGCATTCTATTCTGATACAACATTTCTAATGCTGTGAAAAACATCATAAATTTTCACCTGAACTCCATCAGTGTAACACCCGAAATTTAATTTATCTCATTACCTGTTCCGAATGCAACAAACTATACGTTAGGGAGACCAGAGACAACTACGAACACGTATTTACGAACACATGTACAATATAAAAAACCATAAATGCACAGTAGTCGCCCAACATTTTCATCAAAATAACCACTGCATTGAGAATTTTCAATTTTCCGTTATCTGTAAAGTTTTTTTCAGGGCAAACCACAGTCAGAAAGCAATTAGAACTCAAAATCATTAATGAGCTTGACACCCTTGCCCCGAATGGACTCAACAAAAAGGACTGGTAACTTTCCTTTCATAAGCTAGGCAGTCCCTCCCATATTTGCATCTTTTCAACACTCAGCTAGCGACTCTCTTCCCATAATTCCATTAGTTTTCGATCAAAAACTAGGACTGCAGGTGTTCCGAGCACTTTACCTGTAAGTAATTTTTATTCTCTTCAAAAAGTTTTACTTTGGCTAAGGAAGCAATTTTTTTTTTTCATGTACTCTTTTTAACCCATTTCCATCGTCCTTTTATTCCAATATTCTGTATTTTTTATCGTTGCTGACTGTGTTTTTATTCATTTTAGATTCCTGAAGAAGGTCCCTTTGAAGGACCGAAACGTTGAATAAATGGTTTTATCTGCCACTTGAAACCAGAGTCTTGCCTTCCTATCCTTCATAGTCAGTCTTTTCCTCACTTGTGTTTACAAACAGCAGCAGTCTTTATAAATTGATATCGTGTACAATCTACTCGGCTATCAACTTCCTCTTGAATGTTGTTTATGAACATGTTCATTACCCTCCAATTCTGTCCGGATCTATAATACTGATCTATGACCCCGGGTTCTCCTCCATGCTAGTCTGATTTTCAAACTTTCTGACCCAGTATTCCGTGTCTTATATTGTCTTTGTCTGTGACTACAGGTTGAGGGAGGACGTCGTTTTGTAGTAATTGATTCTATACGCGAGCGAGAATAAGGGGTAGCCACATTATGTGACAAAACACGTTATTCTCATTCTTTGTCCAATATCTGTTATATAATTTATTTGTTAGATGAAAGTTTTTGTCGAACCCGTACAAGAAAGTTCAAAATGCACTCTTAAGGTACCTTTGATGAGTTGTGGGAAAACTTTCTATTTGATGAAATTCGACTTAATAACCTACTTCATTATTATGTTATTGCACTGGTTAGAATGAGAACTTACGATTTGTCAGATATATACACATTTTTTTTCTAATTTCTTATGCAATCCGCCATCTGATGTGTCCTGATTTGTAAATTACCATACTATTATGCAGGGCGTCCTATATAACACCTGTCGCTAAAGTTCGTGCTCTAGGGAAAAAAAACCAACAACAGAGGAGTAGGGAGTCATTGATGGCGCGAAATCTTCGTAGTTTGAGCGGCAAACTTTTCAATGGCGAGTTTCAACACGTTAAAGATAAGAATGGATGACCATAGTTTTTCCTCCCCGGAAACTTTGGCCATGGGTCAGAGTGACTAGTTGCAATTAAATGACGTGTATTGAGAGAGGACTATTTCAAACTTTTATCGAGCTTGAAAAGAATAAGTTCTTTACCTAGTCGTCTTTTTAATAGTATTACGCGTGATTGTCAATGAAAGCGCAGCAAAAAGGGAGACAATATGTTGTAAGCATTGATCGATTGTTATTCAGTCTACAACCCGCCTTTTTCAGAGATGAAACAAGTTTTTGGATCTTAATTAATTATTTGCCCAATGGCTGACTTGTACACACATTGCTGACGCAGCAGCGATTTCGTGTTGATATCGCTCCTTAGGTGCATCGATAAACGAAAGCCTTCATTTCATGGGGGATCGGGGTCGGAATAGGATTTGAGGGGCATTTTAAGAGGTAGTTAATTTATAACCAATTATCTGTGTTGCCGCCAAAAACGGTACCGAATAAAGCAAGTCGAGGACAAGTTTTCTCTCGTACTGATCTTGTGCCAATTATTGTCGGTTTGGTAACTTTCGTTGACAAACATAGGTATACGTTGATGCTCGCACTAAAGCGAATGTTCATAGGTTATGACTAAATTCTAACAGAAATTTTGACCGAATGACTGTAGTTGCAATAATTGTAGCCAACGGGACGTACGCCGGCTTTTTTGTGTCGTGATTGCTACAGGCCGGCGCAACACAACCACGCGAAAATGAAGACATAAAAAAGAAAATAAGAAATAAAAAGCCGGCGCAAGGCCATTGAACAACAATTATTGCAGCTAGAATGACCGTAAAAGGTAGTATACAAGTTTGGAAATGCAAGGTGTCATGCTTATTCCGATGAAAGCAGAAACGCCATGCAAGTGAAAAATGAGTCAACTATTATGGCGCTCGTAGTTAGTGGAATTACGAGTTGAGGTACCAGCCTGGATCGTAATGATTTCAGTAATTGAAGCTGACACAACAAGATGTACGAAATGAAACGCGTTTAGTTCAGTTGTCTCAGGTCTTAGTCCGAATGTCTGTAGTGTAAATTCTCTACAATGTCAAGTACTTTTCGAAACTTACATAACTAAATCATCGTCATCCTAAAATGGTCCTCACGTGAGAAATTTCCCGCCAGTCTTTGACAGTTTCTTAAACAGAGACTTCCCCTACAAGAGCCGGATTATTGTAAATCTATGCAAATGTAAACAAACAAACAAAAAAAAAAACACGCTACTGATCGGAGGTGCTATGTTTGGTCCCAGAATCTCACAATTTAGCCATGTTTCAGGCGATCTTAGAGGCCTCATATTTGCTTCTGAAAGCTTTGTTTTTGTATCTCCAGCCCAGGTTTCACCAAATGTCAGTCCACGAGGGGTTGCAACATTTGCAAATATACTTTCAAGACATTACAGTTCCAAAAGCACGGTCAACAACAAAACATACGCAATCAGAAATGACATCAGCTGCAACAGCAAAAACGTCGTATACCTTCTTACATGTCAACGCTGCAACAAACAGTATTGTTGGGAAAAAACCAAAACATCTCTCCGACTTCGTTTCAACAACCACGTACCTCTCCTCAGTGCGTCAAAAATAAAGAAAGCCCGGTGGCCATACATTTTAATTCTGATCAACACAATATCAGTGACATTTCAGTAATTGGCATCATACAAGTCAACAAACAGGATGACAAACTACGCAAACATTTAGAATCACAATGGATCAAAAAATTTGACACACTGTCCCCAGTTGGCCTAAATATTAGCCCAAAATTTACATAGTCTTCAATAGCGCTCCCATATACCAGCTTTTGAGTATTTAAAGGAACCCCCCTGGACTTCAGCGCGCCAATTTCAAGCTCTCGACGTCGGTCCAGACAGTTTTGACCGAACCCACAGCCTCGAGGTTAGTTTTATTCCTGTCATTTATGTACATCTACAGATTTTTAGATACTTGTAACTCCACATTGCTTGTATTTCCGATCAATTCAACCATTGGAATTTTTATGTTCGTACTTTGTAGAAAACGTCTGAAGAAGATATAACTTTAGAGCGAAACGTTGTGTTTAAGGTATAATAAATACGTTTGGAACCTAACAACCAGGACTGGTGTGGTAGTGTGTGGCAACCCGTTTCTTCTATCTACATCCCACTCCACGCTCCACAGGGGATCACCTGAATTCCTACAGTTTCTTGTATATATATATATATATATATATATATATATATATATATATATATATATATATATATATATATATATATATATATATATAACATTCAAAAGCGCTTTACATCAAAACAATAAAAAGTGTACAGTCAACATAATACAAAACCATTAACACAAGGTATAAACAAAAATCTCATAAAATGTCAAATTATATTAAAAACTAATCAGTGCAGTTGATAAAATTGTTTAAAAGAAATGTTTTTAGTTTTGATTTAAAAGGTTGAATTTCTGTTATGCACTTTAATTCAACAAGAAGTGAGTTCCATAGCTTTGGACCGCAAACTGCAAATGCACGATCATTATACTTGTTGAAAGATCTCGGTACTACTAGATTCATACCGGAATTTATTCGCAGATATATACCTTGACACTGACTCTTTCTACCAACTCACAAATATGCTGTTGTGCCATACCATTCAAAGCCTTGAAACCTACAAAACAATTTTGAAATTAACCCTGGTCTTTACTGAAAGCCAGTGTAGTTGTATCAGTGAGTCAGTCACACCATCATTCTTTCTCAGATGCATTGCCACTAGTGTTGTATCATTTTTAACACGTTGTAATGTATTAAAATACTGATTTGGCAGGCCGAATTGGCGTAGTCGAGGTGGGAGCTAATAAGAGTATGAACAAGAATTTCAGTAGTGTCTTGATTAAAACAATGACGAATACGTCGGATTCGCTTTATTACAAATCTGGTTTACGAACCTTGTTAAGAATTTTGATTCTGTCATTACCAATTTGAACATAGTCACAAGTTCGTTTGGCGAGCTGTTGTTTGGTACCAAAAATCACAACTTCTGTTTTGTTATCATTAAGTTTTAACCTATGTTCGAACATCCAATTTTGAATATCACAAACACAGTTTTCTACAAATTCATTTGCTGTGGTTTGATCATCAGCTCTCGGTGCAAACACTTTCAACAGCTGTGTATCGTCTGCATAACAATGACTGCACAATAAATGTTTATTTATGACGTTGAACAATGTACTCGAATAAGCTGTAAACAGAACGGGTCCAAGGCAAGATAACTGTGGAACATCTAATCTTATACCACACTTTTCAGAAAAAAACTATAGGATATCGGTACTCTTTTACTCAGATAAGATGCAAGCCAATTCAAAACTGTGTAATCTAATCCAAATTCAGCTTTTATAGTGTGGAGCAATATTTGATGATCTACTGTGTCAAAGGAAGCCTTTAGATCCAGCAACACGATCAGTGCCAACTGTTTTTTCCCCATACACTAAAATATGTTGAACGTTATTACCATAATATTGCCTCTCTGCCGATTGACTACACAGGTAATGGGGCATTTGCTTGCATATGAGCTGTTAATTGGTCACCAAAGACCCTACCCGCTCTACATGCTTTGATACTAAGCTTAAGTTACTGACTAGTCTGTAATTTGAGAGATTTGTATCAGCACCTGGCTTTTTTAACAGTGTATTAAAATAGCTTCTTTCCTGCTATCAGAAAAAATGCAATTTTGAAGAGAACAATTTACCATACAGGTGGTAATACGAAGTAATATTTAAACATACTCTTTGAACAACCAGGTTGGAATGAAGTCACTCTTACAATGACTTGACGGTGATCTTAATATTTACTTCTTTACTTCATCAACCTCGATTGGAAAACTTCAAGTTTCCGAGTAAGTACTCCAGAAGTACATCTTCCTGTCGGTACATGTCTTCCCATTTGACAATCAAGGTCATCTCTCATTTTGTCAACTTTTTCTAAGAAATGACTGTTGAATCTATTAGCTAACTCAATACTTGTGGAGTGATCTGATAAAGGTGTAATACAAGCTGGTTTTAGAGATGACTTAATGACACCGTAAAGCCTTTTCTGATTACCATGACAGTCATTGACTTTGTTTCTGTAATATTCAGAGCAAGCAAAATCAAGCTCCCGACAAAGCGATATCTAAAGTGTTTAAAAGTTTGTCTTCTGATTACTGTTTGATGCAGCCTTCACTTTCATTCTGCACGTCCCCTCAGTGTTCTGGCATGTGTAATGTGCTCATTTAGCCAGGTTAAACCCTCTTTAGTTGTTACTCGTTTCGAAACCATTGGAGCATGCTTATCTAAGAATTTGTTTAATACAATGTTACATGTCGAAATCAAGGTATCCAGATTAGCATCCGCAAAATTAGCATGCTAATACGACACAGGAACAGACGATATTGGGTAATAACCTCTAAAAATAACTATATTGCTTTCTGTATGCGCCTAATTCTAAAAAATTGTTTGTAAATTGCAATTATGAACAGTTAAATTGTATGATACTTTTCTTATTATGATACGTCCGGTTAAACGATCCATGCTGAAGAATTTTTACGGAGTGCAAATGTCACCGTTGTCAACTCCGAGTTGTTGCAAACTTGACTTATCATTTCGAGTTCGTTATACGAAAAAGCGGTATTTTCTTTACCGACCATCTCAGTGAAAAAGAGAGTACTTTTCAAAATATTTAGTATAGTATAGTAGAGGACGCCCTCATAGTTTAAGTTAAAACACGCTAAATTCCTTATCTCTCAATTTTCGGTGATATATGTTGATTTAGCCAGCATAAATGCGACATTACATTCGACAACTTTTTTAATGTTGGAATTGTTTAAAAATTACATCTATATATCCACTTTTACATTAATTAGTTCATTGATTCTCTAAAAAACGTGCTGTATCTTAACTTTTATGATCATCTCCTTTGCAGGATTAAATCTACTATTTGACTTACATCAACATTTGCGATCCACATTTTGTAAATGCTCCAATTTCTGACTTAAATATTAGGAATTAAATCCCGATTATCCATGCAAGTAATCTCAAATCGTTTGTTGATATATCGATAACAATTGTTAACGAACGCAGGCATTAACCATTACCCATTAATTGAAATTCCTCATTAACTTGCACTTTAAGGATTTTTACATGGTGTACAATGAAATGTATCACTTTGTAATACCTGGAGTGAAGTCTGATTGTATAGTCACGGAGAATATTGAAATAGCGTGACTTATTATATATATATTAGGATGTCAAATTGATCAAATCCAAACTTTTTAATACACACGCTGAACATGTTCCCTTTTGGGAAAAGCAATCAATAAAGTGAATGGTTGTGATTAAGCAGAAAGTTAAAACTACAAAAGTTGTGTACCGTTTGTTATTTAGCCGCAAGGGGGCGCACTTAAAAGCTCACGTATGACTAAAAAGAGGCGTCGTGGTTACAGGATGCTGTTTTGAATAGACTCAGTCAATGAAAGTCGGCGTCGTGTAGAGGAAAGATACCTTTGAATTTCGTGATCAATATTAAACGTCATGGCGACAGATAAATGTAGGAGAATTTGTTTCATTCACTTTCACTTACCGGCTATAAAACTGCGCGAGCTAAAACCGACGGCAATGTAAGATCTCTTAAAATGTAAGTTCCGTGTAGCTGCGGAAATATTGCCCTTGTATACTGATCGAGAATAAGTTCATCACTTCGTAATTTAATGCTCTTGACTTCAGGGAAATGAACTTGACTGACATTTTGTAAACTCATAGTTTTACAACCAGGAAAATATGATGGACAACGCTCAGGAGAATGTATCATCCTTACGCAGATAAAATAAATCATCATCATCATCATCATCATCATCATCATCATCATCATCATCATTTTATTCTCATATTTGAGCTTAAAGTAACAAAATATAATGCAAATTCCGCAGAATACATTGAAAATAAGGAGCTAGGAATATAGTCACGTGCTAGTAGAGCCTAGCCCAATTAACTCATGTGTACATTGCATTGTCAAAAACTATTACGGGCTGCTGTCTAATAAATGAGACATGTCATTTTGTGGAGAGAAGATAGTAACTGTGACAGTAAAATCGTACAATGTTTGGTTATTACATCCAGGAAAAGATGATAGTCAACGCCCAGGAGAATGTATCATCATTACGCAGATAAAATAAATCATCATCACTTAAGTACATTAATACAGAGCAAAATATTCTCGTAAGAGATGATCTTTCAGGGCTTTTGTGAACTTATACCCAAATCATTCCTACCGCTGATGTGGTTAACGATTTTATTCTCTGTTTTTTCAAAAATGTATAGTGTAAGGGTTTTTAATATCATTTTAGCTCACGTGTGTAAACACGTGGGCTATTGTCATAGCGATGTCTGTCTGTCTGTCCGTGTGTGTGTGTGTGTGTGTGTGTGTGTGTGTTAGTGTGTGTAGGTGTGTGTGTGTGTGTGTGTGTGTCTGTCTGTCTGTTTGCACGATAACTCAAAAACACCTGAACGGATTCAAGTCAGATTTCGTAGACAGGTACCATATGCTACTTGCAGGAACTGTTAGATTTTGGTTAGTGTGGCTTGCATATTAATGAAGTTATGCAACATCGTTTTTTTTTCCGTACAATGGTTTCCCTATGAAGACGGTAATGACAGTGTAGACATATATCAAGAAATGCTGCACAAAATTTCATGAAACTTTTCACAGATGACAATCTCAGAACATTATGATGATACTGTGAGTGTCATGTCAATTATCTTCTCATTTGCATATTTAATGAACTTTTGCTATTAATGAGATAACTCTGAAATTCCTGCACCAAACTTGATGATACTTGCAACAAATATTGATGAGATATATGTATAATTATACTTAGAAGCATTAGGCAGTGTCAAGTTAATAAATAGCTCATTTGCATATTTATGAAGTTTTGTAATTAGTCATATAACTCCGATATAACTTCACCAAATGTGATGAAATCTGCTGCAGGTACTGATTGGACTGATATCTAACTGTAGCGTGAAGCATTTAGTAGTGTGAAATTAAGTAAGGGTTCATTGCATATTTAATGAACTTTGTAATTAGGTATATAACTCTGAAATTACGGCACCAAATTTTGTGAAATGTGCTACAGATATTGATTTGATAAATATTTAATTGTACTATGAATCATTGAACAGTGTGAAGTTAACAAATAGGTCATTTGCATATTTTATGAAGTTTTGTAATTAGTGATATAACTCCAAAATAACTGCACCAAATCTGCTGCAGATACTGATCCGACAGATATCTAATGGTGGTTTAGAGCATTTAGTTGTGTGAAGTTAATTAAGGGTTCATTTGCATATTTAATGAACTTTGTAATTAGTGATATTACTCTGAAATTACGGCACCAAATTTTGTGAAACGTTCTACAGATATTGATTTGATAAATATTTAATTGTGCTATGAATCATTGATCAGTCTCAAGTTAATTTAGGGTTTGTTTGCATATTTAATGAACTTTGTAATTAGTGACATTACTCTAAAATTACAGCATTGAATTTAATAAAACGTGCTACAAATGTCGATCTGATGGATATCTAATTGTCCCATGAAGCATTGAGCAGTGTCTAGTTAATTAGCAGCTCATTTGCATATTAAATAAAGTTTTATAGTTAGTTATTAAACTCTGAGAGTACTGTGCGAAGTTGAAAAAAACCTGCTACATATAGTGATTACATATATCTTATTGTTCTGTGAAGCGTACTACTATTAATGAACCTGTTGTAAAACACGTGAGCATATTTAGTTCATATCTGGTTGCTAAAAATTTTGTTGTGAAAAAGTAGTGTTGGTTAAGAGTAGTGCCACCTTACGAGAGCTTACATTCTTTTGTGATTGCACATGCGCAAAGTGATCAAAGAAAGACAGCCTCTCTATTATGTTTGGTTTACGATCTCAGACGCCTTTCATGAGCAAACAACCAAAGTTTGCACGCGTCACACTGGCCATTCTACATGACATGGTTTAAAATCAACCATTTACAGTGTTTCATACCAACTACTTTAATGATACACAAAAGACAGCGCGAGCTGCGTTTTCGAAAAATCGTGGAAAGCTAAAACTCAAGAAAATGCAAAAATTAAAGTGTTCGAAATACTAAGTAAAATAACTCAAAATTATGGCGTGAGTAGATATGGGTATGTTGAGTCCATTAAAGAGTGTCCAATATATAATTTCTGATATGTAGAGATCATATAGTGTTCCGTTCCGACCGTTGTCTTAATTTCCGCAAATTGTATCATTCTCCACTATAGTTAATGGTCAATACATTCGTCGTCAAGTGTCACTCGGTACTAGAACAACATCTCCGACCTCAATTTCGTTGTCAGTAGCTCCGTTTAATTTGTGATATTATGGTTGAAATTGCAAGGTGCATAAAAAATTTGAAATGATAAGGTTAGTGTAGGCGAACAATGACTTGAAAGTACTAGTACTAGTTTCACAATCTCTAGAATTGTGGTCAAAAACTAGGCCTACTTTATCCAAGAAACTAAGCAAAATATCACAATTTGAATTAAAACTATATCGCATATTTAATTAGGCAAGATTTTAGGTAAACCTTTAATGTATTGATATAAACTACAATGTCAATTGTTTTGTTCTTATTTTCAAATAAAATACAATTCATTTCTATCGCTAAACCCATCCTGCATTATGCAATATTATATTATGGCTTTGTCGATACAAGTGAATTTTGTGATGTCATATCCCCATCACATCAACCTTGACCGGAAGTGTCTACGGAAATTATTACGAAGCCATTCAAAGTCTCGGTCCAAGGTCAGCTACTGCCAACAATCTTGACGACCGTGGATTCTCCGTTGATCTAACATCTCGGCCACCTAGTTCTGATGCACTGACTGTAATCGGAGACAACTTTCATTCATCTTTTTTCTCCTTGTCTGTGGTTTTACCTTGCCTTGTTCTCGGTATCGCGACGGAGACCCTCCAGTATGTTTGTCAACTGTACCGTTCAAGCACCCGTTTACGTCTCGTTGTCTCGTTCGCCGAAATAAAATAGCTCTGCTCAAGAAGCCATCGAAAATTAAATTTGAAAATGCAATTTAAACATTTGAATAACATTGTTGAACTCTGTTGATATCGTTTGCAATGAATGCTGTACTACTAGCGGCATAATAATGATCGTATTGATCAGCTGATACCATGCAGCTGGCTGATCATGCTGATGTTGATGCATGAACATTCCGTTTTCTTTATGTCTGGCACTTCGACGACGCTCACTGGCTTCAAACTCAGTTTAAATTTCCTTTTTTATTCGTTTTCTACATCTACAAATTCACTGGCATTGCCAAAACTATAAAATAATAGCAATAATGTAGCCCCTAAGTAAACTTTGCACTCCATAATGTAGTGCAAAGTCTGCTTTCGTCCATTATGGGCTCGGAGGGGGTGCATTATTGCTTAAATATAATTTGAAATGCCATAGTACAGGGCTCGAAATTAGCGGTAGTCCCGCGTCCACAGACTACCAATTTTTGCCTGGGGCTACCAAAATCCATGAAATGGTAGCCCACACGGACTACCAAAGACCGGAACATAAAATTCAGTTAATACTTGACGTGCGATGTCCAATATCTGAACTGATATACTTGAATGACAGGCACTGGAAGTGATGGTCAATGAAAACACATTTTCATTGCATATTAATCATAATGTATCAATGACGGGCAAAGTGCCCCCTCCCTACAGCCCATGGTCTATTTTAGCACTGGTACAGTATATCTAGTCTCGACGTACTGAGAAGGTCGTGTTCATGACGACTATCAAAATTTTCATGCAACTCTGAGAATGTCACAAAATGTCATAGATTGTCAAACTCTTGAGTATCACTGTTGTCCATTAGGCCAAAAAACATCGTTTCTGGTCACCGCGTGCGTCATTTCAGAACCTGCGCGTCATGGCATTTTTGGGGTTACATACTGACCAGTACAGCTATCCTTGATATTCCTGTTTGCATGTCCAATAATGCTAAACAGAAAACTGTAGTATTATGCAGCCAGTGTTAAAAGAAAATAACTGTTGCATCAATAGTGCCAAACCAGCATGTTTAAGAAAAAAAAGATGGAAAAACCGAAAACCGCGTCGCCACATCACTTTTGCTTAATGTCAAGGGCCAGAAACAATTTTTTTGAGGGCGAGGGGGCATTTTACCAGTTTCCTTCTGGTACTAGGTGTAAGTATTCACAACAAATGACTGGAAAATTCACTTCATGGGCAGAATCTTGATAAATTGCTTTTTCTTGTCTGGTTAATGAAAAACAATATCCCTCAACTAAAATATGGATGGGCTACCAGCCATTTTCACTGGGCTACCAACTTCAGAAAATGGTACCCCGAGTGGACTACCAGGGTAACGTTAATTTCGAGCCCTGTAATATTCATTCATTCTTTATTCTATCATTGACAGCTGAGAACGATTCGACAGGTATGTCACACGAAATTCACTTTGAGTGGCAAATGCGCTGTGTGCAATGACAAGACCAGCAGTGCCAAAGCCAATTAAGCATATCATCAATGTCGGACTTGCATGAGAAGAATCACTAAAATTCTGAGTCGTGATGTTTTCGAACGCTAATTTATCAGCTTGTGTAATCAATCCTGTTGAATGAAGAGAAAATTAGAATTAATGTTTTTCATAAAGATGTGGAAAATTGAACCTCTGACGAGGTTAAGAACACTAGATGCTACAGCAGGAAATATACGTTGTCATGATTTTGCCGGCGTACATTTTTTCTAGGAGAAATAAAATATGCCAAATTAATTAGCATGGTCTATTTTTACATTTTCGGTACCGGCTCGTCTCCAAAGTCGAGAAACCTTTTAAAATTTGTTTGGGATTTTCGTATGGGAAATACGAATCTATGCATATATCATTATTAAAAATATTGACGGCACCTACCGGGGGTTGTTTTCGCAGTGGTTGCGTGACATGGTGCTGATGTAGTTTTTGGATCCAAGGAAGTTCTGTTCCCTCCATCAAGACGCTTATCTTTCCCAGGCAACCTTCGCCGTTTGGGTATGCCGACGTTTGGCTGTAAATCATGTGAAAAAAATAAAACATACAAAATTTTACAGGTATAAGATCATCACTGTTAATTCCGCGCAACAAAGTGTGGAAACTGTATAAAACCATTGTTTACTCGTGTAACAAATCTAATGATTACTTTTATGCTTAATTACCGTACTTTAAACTAGAATGCACTTGATATATATAGTTACAAATCTTAATTTATAATTAAAAAAAATCTCACCTCGCCGAGTTCATGCACGTTCCTCTTATGTGATGACAAGTATCGGTATACAGGCAGTTAGGACACTGCTTAAGACAGCTATTACCATAGAAGCCCGCCTTACACGGAGAAGAACATCGTACACCCGTCCATCCGGGCTTACAAGAAGTACAGATATCATCCTCACAGGCAACACAGTTGTCGGGACATGGATACTCACACTGATGACCTGTCCATCCCACTTCACAGTCACATTTACCAGTCACGTGATCACAGTTACCATTTGCACATCTACAAATCTCCCTACAATTCCAACCGAAATATCCCTGTCTACATTTCCCATCACATTTGTTACCCAACCAGCCAGGTGTACACAAACAGTCCCCGTTATGGACAGAACAAGTATCACCATTATAGCAATGCAAACACTTGTTGTCACAAAAATGTTGACCAGTCTCTGAAACTCTAGAGGTATCACATATTGTGCAATTTGACCCAGTCCAACCAAAATGACATTTACATTCAGAACCTCTAGCAATACACACTGCCCCATTATAACAGGAACATTTCTCACTACACTGTTTACCATAGTAACCCGGCTTGCAAATACATAGGCCATCCCTTTTATTGCAATCGCCATTAGAGCACTTACAAGGCAAACATAAATCACCGAAAAATCCTTCTCTGCAAGTGCATTCACCATTAATTCCTCGGCAGATTTGATTGGCAGGACATGAACATTTGAATTCACAAAGCTCTCCGTAATACCCTTCCAAACATGAACACGACCCATCCGGCAGGCAATTTGCTCCATTTTCACAATTACAGGATAATTCACAAGATTTTCCAAAATAGCCTTCCTGACACTCACAAGAACCATTAACCTTGTCACAGATCGTAGCATTTCTACATGGGCATTTGTCTTGACAAAAGAAGCCGTAGAATCCATAAGGACATTCTAAAAGATGCGTACAAGATAGGTATCGCGTATATACACGAGAGAGAGAGAGAGAGAGAGAGAGAGAG